>PVLD010002830.1:0-77403 GCA_004027595.1 Dinomys branickii
GCCTGTTTTGTTTTTTGTCTTTGGATTTTTGGTTTTTGTGTTTTTTCTGTTGTTGAGAGGATTAATTGTCTGACTAAATTTGCATGTCTGTATATGGGTTTATATATTTACACTTCGAAGATATCAATGGATAAAGCAATAACCACTGTTGAGACCATATCACCTTGTCTATAGATTAGTTGTGATTGTACTATTTTTTTATGCTAATTGGTGTGTGTTTGTTTGTATGTTTTTGTACTTTTATTTTTTTAAAATAAAAAAAATAAAATAAATATATAGAGATACTGTGAATTGAAAAGAAATTGTTCAAAAGAAAAGACAAACTGTGATGGGGAAAGGCAAAATGAAGAAAGTTAAAAAAGAAGAAAACATGTATACATAGGACAGTTAAGATCGTTATATAGCTAGTCTCCCTTAGTTCATTAAAAAGAAAGCTCTGCGTTGATGCCATACAGACTTGATATCTTCCCAATCTCCTACTCTGACTAACTACTGGGAGGACAGGGACACAGTGTAGTCACGATTGCAAATGGGCTAATAACCCGTTCTGAAACTCAGTTTCATTGCTAAGTTCATCTTTTTTTAAAAAGGAAAGAACTGGGATGGGGGAAGGAGAAAAGAAGGAAGGAAAATATACATACACACGAGGTAGTTAAGATTTCATTACTAATTTCAGTTTGTTTATTGAAAGGAACAGTTAATGCTTAATTGTTTGATTAATCTTGTACATCTA
Organism: Dinomys branickii; assembly: GCA_004027595.1. Lineage (NCBI taxonomy): Eukaryota > Metazoa > Chordata > Mammalia > Rodentia > Dinomyidae > Dinomys > Dinomys branickii. The sequence continues at coordinate 734 of PVLD010002830.1, forward strand.
TATCTGGTAATCTGAGCAGCTACATTGAAGATAATATGCAATGTAACAACCATTGTTAGTTTCCTATCTCCTTGTTTTGAAATTCTGTATCTTTTTTTTTGTTTCTTTGTTTTTTATTATCTTTAAAATTAAAAAAATAAATATATGGAGAAATTTTTTTTCTCTGTGAGCATTTTTCTTCCTTTTTTCTTTTCCTCTTTCTTCTCCACTGGTTTATTGGACTGTGTGGGAATTTTCCTGTCTCCTTTTCCTTTCTTTCTTTTAATTTTTTCTGTTGATGTTTTCTCCATTCTTTCTCCCCTTTTAATTTTATCTTTTTTTCTCATTTATTCTTTTCTGTTAATTCTGTCCTCCTCATCTCCTACTGTTTAAGTTTTCAAATTTTCCTTGTTTGTTTTCCAGTTCCCAATCCTTTCAATCTATACTAGGATAACCATCAAGCTTTATGAATCTTTAGACAGTTAACTATATGTCATTTCTGTTCGATTCCTTTTTGTTGTTAGTAGATGTACAGTCACATTTAATATTTATTCACTACACATTAATACTTAGTTTGTGTTAGTGTTTATGCTACACGTATCCATATCTTTTCTATGGTTAAGGGTGATAAGTTATTGATTCTTATGGTTTGTCAATACTCAGTTTGTTAGGAATGACATTGTTTTTGCTGGTTTATGTGCTATTGCCAATGTCACATAGTTGTTGCTACTAATAGGTTTTTCTCTGTAGGCCAATATCAGACTACCGCTGTGTCAGTAACAAAACCATTCCCCAAGAACTGGGTGCTGGACCAGTTGTGCTGCATTCCCCCATGTTAATGGAGATGGTTAGCTCTTGAGGCACAGGCAAAAGACTACAGTTAGCCACACTCAGAGTGCATCACTGAAAAAACAGATGCTATCAGAAGAGATATTCATACTAGCAACAAAGTCTCTCCACTGTAGTGCCTGCAAATTTCAGTAGAAAACAAAACAAACAGAAACGTGAGAAGACAAGGCAACAAAATGCCTCCCCAAACTACCAAATCACTCAAAACTGATGCATATGGAATAAAAAAGGAGCAGAGGAAAAGCCACACAGCTGAGCTATTTGAAAGGTAAGAGGAGATTAAAATAGAGATCAAGGGCCAGGGATGTAGCTCAGTAGCACAGTGCCTTCCTCACAAGTATGAGGCCCTGAGTTCGATTCCTAGTATCAAAACATAATAAAATAAAAAAGTGATCAATAGGGTGTTTGGTGGGCTCAAAGAAGATATAACTAAACAAATAATGGTGTGCTAAATAAAATAATCAGAGAGTTTACAGAAGACAGTAAAAAAAAAAGGCTGGTTGAGCTAAACAAATTGATACAAAACACAAGTGACCAATTTAACAAAGAATTAGAGTTCATGTAATGGATTAAAACCTTTTCCAAAAGAAATTTCTGAAATAAATCTAAGAGATTTAGCATTAGAAAGTATGGGCAGCAGATATGACCAATGTGAGAAATGAGTGTCAAGATTAAAAGACAGGGTATCTGTGAGAGACCAGGTATTCAGAGATAACTTATAAACAAGAGAACATGAAAAGTGGATCCAACAGGTGACAGATGACACAAAGGTGACTAATTTAAGGTTAAATGTAATAAGTGAAACATCAGAAGAATCACAAATCACATAAAAAAATCTGTCTACAGAAAAAATAGAGGAAAATTTTCCAAATATATGTAAAAGAACAGACAGTAACTGACGCATATAGAACCTCAAGCAGCCATGACCAAAAGAGAACTGCTCCATGACATATTACTGTAAAAGGTCTAGAAGCCCAACCTCTGATGACCTAGCAAATTTACCCTAGAAATCCATCCATAAGAGACGTGAAAATGAAAAACAATTAGGTGCACAAGGATATTCTCAACAGGCTTTTATAGTTTTTCAACACTGGAAACACTCAACAAGAGAACAAATACATACTGAGCTCAAATAATAAAATAAAAACTACCAGCCATAAAAAGGGTTTGGTTACTGATATATACAACATCAATAACTATAAAGCAAATGAAGGTATATAACATGCATGGGTGCAAGTGCATATACACACATACATATGCATACACATGGAAGAAGAGAATGGGAGAGTGAGAGGGTGGGGAGAGGAGAGAGAAATTATTTTATTTGTATGAAGCTTAAGAACAGACAGATCTATGATGATCTAAGTCTCAGAGGGCTCTGGGGGATCTGCCTGCCAAACTATCCAGGGAACTAGTGGGAAGAAAATATCCTGTACCTCAGTCCAGACTGTAGTTGATCTAGAAGTGCACAACTTGAAAAGCTGATTTAGCCAAACATAAAATATCTGTTTATTGCATGATAGATGAACACACTATTCAAAAATTAAAACTATATAAATACCAAAGTAAGAAGTAGTGGAAAGGTCTGTTTTAAAAGTTAATGTCCCCAATGTGGACCATGTCTATAACTTCTTTCAGTGGTCAAAGTCTTTGAAGAATCCATCTGATGAGATATGAAAGCTTCTTCTCATTTGCAAAGAGGAAATGAAAACTTTGAGCTTAACCACATATATCACATATGTGAGCACGCACACACATACACATATTGTCAATGATAAATACTGACTATTAAGAATGCAAAGAGCATAAAATGATGGAACTATAAAGATAGATATTGTGACACTGTACTTCTAATTGTAATTCCTGGATTAGGCAGACTGCTGAACAACACTCTGTTTGCTCAGAAAGCCACAAAAGCATTTGGCCCTCTGTAGACTGCCCGAGAGCAAGGCCCAAGAGCCAAATTTCAAAAATGTCAACAAATGATCACAAATGTTAACATATAATGAGAGTTTCTGCCCAAATTGATATCTGAGTGTGTCTTTACCTCTCAAAAACAGGAGAGAAAGCACTCAAGGGTGCTGTTCCTATTAAAGTCTTATAATCATAAAATCATTTTCCCGATTGACTCTGTACAGAAGATTAACTTGTTGCTGTGTCAAGTCCATGGTGGGTTTGTAATGAAATACCCTTTGCCTCCTTTACTTTTCCACCCTTTAATATTTTCTGATGAGATTTAGTCTCCTGTCAAATTGAGGTCATTACTTTGTCAATTGGCAGGGATTTAGGCAAACTGTCCAAGTGTGCAAACCATGATGACTCCTTGCCAGACAGTAGTTAGCCAACTTCCACTCGCAGGGGAAGAGAGCCTAATATGAGGTCCAACTTGGTGGGAAAAGGATATCTAGGCAGTATCTAATGCACTATATCAAAGAAAAATGTGATACATATGTTTTTCCTCATTCATGACTAATCTTTCAGTTTATATTGTTGTCATAAGTGTTTTAGCACCAAGTGCATAAATTCTGCATAATGATTCCAAATAGCATTAAAATATTCAGATTTGAACATTGGACATCACAGACGTGTTAGATCTTCTTACAGAGAGGTGGCAAGAACATAGTGTTTACACCCCAATAAGAGAGAACTTTTTAGTAACCTTTGCCAAAACTACTATATACTGTTTTATTCAACAAAGCTCAGAGACACTCTAATTCTGTATAAGTCAACAAAATCATTCAAATATTCCTTTAAAATGCCCCTCAACCCATGTAAATAGGACTAACGATCAAAATGTACATTTTTTTTTTTTTGGAACCTGAGTGTTTATTTTACTGTAGGCAATGAGAATGAAGATGTGAGAAATGGCACACTCACAGGCATAAGTGGCTGCAAATGATATACTTGCATTGTAGAAGATTGTTTCTTATAAGCTCCAGAATAGGAACCATAAAACTTCTAGAATTTATGGAATGCTGAAGTTTTATGGAGCAGCTTTTGAAATCTGAAATTTGAAAATGTCAAAGCATTTAGTAATTTCAGAGAATAAAAAGATATATTTCCTATCTAGCAGAAAGTAAACCAGAGAAATATAATTTTTATTGCCAAAAGGGCTAGCATTCCACAGACGATAGGCAAATAAAAGGCTAACAAATGTAATTATTCACAGTGGCACATTTATGGAGAGTATAATGTCACAGCCAATGATCACAAGCTCACACAAACCATATTGTAATAATTTTACAAGGTGTATTCAGAAGTGAAATAATTTAAAATTTGAAATCAATAGCGTTTATAGACATTGGAAAATGTCAAATGGGAAATGACAACCAGTATTTGTATTCTTTCTGGAGGATTTTTTACATCTGAGATTTTAATTATTCCTTAAAAGATTTCCCAGTACCTAACAGCAAAAACAAACATTTGCCTCTTCATGTATCAATTAACTCTTTCGATGAAGTTAGATTTGTTAGGGAGCTGTTTTATATATAGGAAATAGTAAGACTTTGTGAGAACTAAGATTTTTCTAAGTTTCTTCCTTCTTTTGGCTTTTTTTAATGTCCTTTTCACTCTTTTATGTTAAGTTGTTTTTATTTTCTTTATTTCCTTTCACTCTGCTATGGTTTAAAATAAAGACATTGACACATTTTCCACCATAAGGTATTTCTTTGATAAACTCTTGGAATAACCCTTACAATTAAGAATAGGAGAAAATGGGTGAGCTGCATATGAAAATTTTCTGTACCATTTTTAAATCTCTATGAATCTAAATTCATTCCAAATAAAAGCTTATTTTAAAGTAGTCCTTATGTAACACTTAGATAACTTTTGCTTATATAAAAATAGCAGGGAATCTATATTGTTTGGCAAAAACAAGTTGTGGACACTGGAAATGATTTTCAAAAAATATAACTTTTATAGTTGTTCTTTTAATTGCCATTTACCCCTAAAAAATAGCAACAATAGTGGGTACCCTTATTGAATAGCCTGATATGCACAAGGCTTTCTGGTCAGGCTCTTATGTACATTATTTCCTTTACATCTCATAAAATCCCCAAGAGCTGTTTTTATGCTAACAATAGTTAAATATTTTGCCCTTATAAGAGTGACTGGAAAGGCTCAGATTCTGCCCAAGTATGACTTCCAAAGCAATGCTGCTTCCCACGCTACCTTTCAGTCAGATATTTTCATTACTTACTGGTTCCAAGGACTGCACCACACACACACACACACACACACACACCTGCAAACAAGTTCCTATGAATCCTAAAAATATATGAAAAACCTTGAGATTTTGTAGTAAAAGCTGTTTTATTTATGAAAGCATGTAACTGTTAACTCTAGTCTTTGCTGATACTTTTTCTATCCATCTAAAAAAAGATATACTTAACCAATTGTCCACTAATGGAGCAATGTCCAATTGCTTTATGTGCCACAAAATTACTTACCAACTGAAAAAAGAAACAGAAGAAAATTTAATTTCAGCTTACTTCAGAAACTATGGCAACAAGGCTGTGTGGCAGGCAAAGGGTGTAAAATCCTGATTAAATAGATGGATATATTTACATATTCACTTTTACATTAAACACAGTGGATGACACATCCCTGTATAAAACCTATTATTTAAGCTCTTCAAATGAAAAGTGTTAAAATAAATGGCTCATGACTTATGAAGTGTTAAAATAAACGTTTATTTCAACATATACATGTCATAAGCCATTATTTCAACAATTTCCACTTTAGAAGACTCACCCAGACAAGAAGATTCTGCTTGGTAAATTTTGTCAGAAGCTAAGAAGACATAGGATAAAAATTGGAGCTTTTGTGCTACTGTTTCGTTAGAGGGGACTCCAGTCTAACCCTGGTAGGAAGGGAGGTTTGGTGCTTAACACCTTGTGAGAGCTCTGTGGATGTGGTGAACTGTTTGTCACTGCCATCTACACTGGCTACTCTTAGACGTCATACTTAGCAGACTCTGAGGTTTGGCCACTTCTCAGGTGTTTACCACTGTGATCTAAAATTAACTTACACTTGAACTGGCTCCTGCTCTTCTTTGTCCAATGTTCCTCCCTGGTGCCTCCTTCCAAGATCAGCTTGAGAATCAACTCCTAGCACCCAGATTCTTCTTTTAGGCTTTGCTTCCATGAAAACTCAGACTAAGACAGCAAGGGCGACTGTGGAGCTTGTTTGCAAAGGGTTGTTTATGTCATATTTAGCATTTTGGATTCTTTCTCATGAGGGCCTTTGAGAATTTTGAGCAGGGTATTGACCAGAAAGATAGCACTTTAGACTTAGTAAATGATAGTGGTACTGCATATGGGTCAGGAGATTAAAGTGAAAATACATTGTTTGAGCAACTTGGCATACCTGTATGTGGTAATCTGAACAACTACTTTGAAGATAACAATATGCAATATAACAACCATTGTTAATTTCCTGTTCTCTTGTTTTGAAATTCTGTATCATTTTTATTTTTTATTGCCTTTAAAATAAAAAAGTAATAGATTAGTAGGTCATTAAAGAAATGTCTGTAAGTACATGAGATTGGGCTAGGTCAAGTCTATAGGGATGGAAAATTAGGCAAAATTTCATTCATATTTATAAATGGGCTATACAGAAGCTTGTGGTTAATTAGACATGCAGTGCAAGAGCTTAGAAGGTACGAACAGTACTTAGAGGTCAATGTCATGAACTATGATAATTTTAAGCTTATAGAGGATAATAAATTTGGACTTGGGCAGTACCATCTAGATAAAAAACAGCTGAGCTGCATAAGAACATGGAGTACAGCATTATCTGTAGTTTGATTTCCCATGCACAGCATCTACAGTACTGGCTAACTATGATTTTTAAATGTGTTATTTAAAAATAATAGTCTAAATTTAAAGAGGTTATGACAGTGTTGACTATTAGAAAAAAATTGCTTCATGATATCCAATTGAAAAGCCATGTATGGAGTTTAAAATCATAAAACCTTGATATAAGTTGTATTCTACATTCTTAGCAGCAATTATTAGTTAGATTTTAATCACTAAAAATAAAGCTAAAAACGTCTGTCTCATAATGTTGTTTTCAGAGTCAAATGAAAGGAAATAGTAAGGGTGTTGCAAACATATTAGTTACCACAGTATTTTCAGTGTGTAGTCATTCTGGAAATTTCTGACAAGGGTGACAAAGGTGGTGATGAAGTTTAAAATTCACTGCCCTTAGTATGTGGTAGTTAGATCTTTAAGTCCTTTTACTCATTTTTCACTTTGAAAATAGATTTTATTGTAAATATTTAAGGCATATCACATGATGGCAGGGAATACATGTAGACAGCAAAATGTTTACAGTATTGAAGGAAATTGGCAAACTCATAATTGCGTATAGTTGCCACTTTGTTTTGTTTTCGTGGTAAGAACAGCTAAAATCTAGCATGAATGCTGTATAAAGTACAGTTTTATTCATCCTTGTGTTTTGAATTAGGTTGTTAGGTTTGTTCATTCTTCATATTTGCTATGCTGAATTTTGACCTCTATTTCCCCACTGTGCTCTCCTCCCTCTACTGCTGGTGAATATGTTTATATTTATTATCTCTTGATGATGACAGCAGAGGTCAGAGTGACAAACAGATCAGTGAGCAAAGGGTTAAAGTCTTTTATCAGAATAGAGCAGTGAAGTCAGGTTGCAAAAAACGAGAGGAAAGGTCAATGCATGAGGTCGAGGTGGTCAGGACAGGCTCTGAGAAGGTACTGAGGGCCACACACAGGAGTCAGGGGAGCTGCTGATGTGGTGAAGCAATCCTATTAGCATCAGTACTGCTTATTTCCATTAAGACTCAACAAACGTTTCGTTTTTTGTTTTTGATTTAGGTCCTTCCCTCATATCCGGGCAAGGCAGGCTAGCCAAGAGGAACGTGTCAGATGATGCAGACAAGAGCTGAAATAGTAGCATAGCAGACAGGTGTGCAGACACACACATATACACACATGCATGCACACACACACACATTTTATGTGGTTACCTTTCACCACTGTCATTCTTGGCAGAAGAAAACACTGTAATCATTTTATGGTTGAATGGCATATAATGCAGTGAAAGGTCTTCATAGAAAAAACATTACGTTTTTGGCCTTTTATTTTCTTTAACAGTGATTAGTTCTAGAAATATAAGGTATCATCACCTCTCAAAAAGCACTATAGGTTATAAGATTTCTCCTCTGAAGTCGGCAACTTGTAATAAATGTGCTCTATTTCCAAACATCAATCAGTCTCAAGAATGGCACTTGCTTGTAGAATGGTAATAACAGAAGTGGTCAGCTAACGAGTACTAGAGACATTAAAACACTGGATGACAGGTGTGAAGACTCTTGTTAGGAAGGAACACTCTTACATAATTATGGTTTTATAATTAGTTACATCAGTTTCTAAATATTTAGTTTTTAAAATTTCTGTATCTTTTTAATAAGAACATGGCACTGTTCTATATTGCCATAAGAAATAAGATACAGAAATATGTCAAAAAACTACAATAAACACATTCTGAGTAGATAGGGGGCACTAGGTCATTTAATCTGAAGAAGTTTCACTTTAATAATTACTAAAAGCACAATTTGAGAACAGTTTAATTCACTGTAAGTGTATAGAATTAAGACTACTTGAGTTATCCTAAAATTACACAATTTCCCTGAAATTACATTGCATTTAAAATGTTTAAGCAATTTATAGAATTGTTATATGGATATACTTTACTGAACATGTAGTTTGACTAAAAAAATGATTTCCATTTTCCATAGCAAAACTTCATTTTGTGTTAAGTATATGATAAATTTATTACTTAACCTAAACAGAATTACATTTCACTGGAGAGATGGTTTCTAGACTCAATAATACTATACAATGTATATAAGTAGCAAAGCAGCATAGTTGTCAGTTCCAGAAAGTTCTCAGAGGAGGTAATCAATTGGCAAAGGTTTTAAACCAAGTAAATAAATCACAGTCATTACAAATATCATAAACATTTTGAAAGAAGGCATAGAAGTTAGGACAAATATACCCTCCTGTTTTTATAGAACAAAGAGAAAACTTTTCTCCTTGAGTAGATGGTTTATGAAATAATCAAGGGATTTCAGGTTGTGGTGTAGATAGTTGACAAATAGCTAACTGGACAATGTCTGGAGCCTGATTTCTGTGTCATAAATAGATTCTGAAACTGATTATCATCTAAAGGATAAAGGAGAGAAAAGAAAGAACTAATGCCTGCCTCTGTGTGCTGGAAACTGTGATAGGCACTGTTAAACTGAGAACATGCTGTTCTTACACAGACACTTTTTTACATGCATGTATTTGAAATCACTCCCATCCACAATCTTTCTGGAAATTTATTTGCATGCATGTGAGAAAATTAAGTACCAGATGACCCTTGTTAGTGGAGAGGAAGTTATGATAACTTTCCTTGAGAGAGGGATAAAAGAAAACTTCAATTAGATAAATTGTGCCAAATGACTTTTATTTAAAGGAAATAGTTTCAGGAGGTAGTCCCACAATGATTTTTATAACAAAGGGTAAGAATTTGTTGGAGAGGATAAAATAGTGTTCCTACACCATAGAATGAAGGGTAGGCCAAACATCTGGTACACATTATCTAATTTACCCTCACAATAGTTCCTTAAGCTCTGATTTTTTTGTATTATTTTCAATTTACAATGAAGATACAGGGATAATTAGCTAGTGAATATATTTCTGCCATTAAACTCAGTATGTTCTTTACATCATCCATGCATTCTCCATCTAATAACTATTAAAACACTGAACAATTTGCGATTTCTTGAGGATATCGCATTTATTCACACATTTGTGTCACTTCTTTTGCTATTCCCACTGTCTGAGGTTTTTCTTTTGCCTTCTTCTCCTCATCTCTTAAGGCCCACACCAAGCACTACATCCTCTGAAGCGCACCATTGGCCCAGTTACACTGTTTCTTCCACTTTGCTCCTTCTAGACAGAGCACTACTTTGAGTAACAGGAATGCTCACTTGCCTCTTAACATATGAGCTCTGTGAGGACAGGGGAAATGTCTGATTACTACCTGGCCTGTAAGTATAGCCTCTGGAGAGAAAATGAGGATAAACTTCAAACTCTGGCACCATCAAACAAAGTTCCTTAAACTCTTCAATTCTCAAGTTTCCTCATATTTGAATTGAGACCACAGAAAAGAGCTCATAGGGTTAAATGAGAGACTGCATGTAAAATGCTCTACTATATGAGCTCTGAATACATAGAGGTGCTAACCACCCCCATTACCATCATCATAATTCCTAACAGTTAATTAAGTTCATCCTGCTGTGTCTCCATCCTCTGTGTGCCAGGCACGGCCAGGAGACACTGGTTCAGAAGGCTCATGAACCACTAACACCAGGGTTCATATTTGGGCACAATGTGTGTGTCCTGAATTGCCTTAGGAATTGGACCAGGCAGTCCACAAACTGCTGACACTGTGGTTCACATGTGGGCTTTGCACACACCTTGACCTCCTGGAGGTCACAGAAACAGGCGGTCTGTGATCACCCCCAGTGTAGCATACATCTGGCTGCTGGTGAGCCCTAAGCTGCCTGGAGACACTGAGTCAGGTAGTCCATGACCTGCTGACCCTGTGGTCTGTTTCTGGACTCTGCCTCCACCCTGAACTGTCTGGGGACACAGGACCAGGTGATCCTTGATCATACCACCAGTGTACCCCACTTCTGGGTCATACACCTGCTCTGAACTGCCTGGGGAAACTTCATCAGGTGGTGTACAATCCACAGACATCACAGTTTGCATCTGGGACCTGGGAGAATTAGTTACACTACATCGACCACCTGAAGACAGTGGGCAGACCATCTCAACAGCCATGGAGGGGCAAGTCTGACCACCAGGAAAACTAGAGATGCTAGAGACCCCTGGTGAGCTTCCAGGGAACAGGGAGAGTGGGTGCTTTGCCTCTGGCATAAAAAATGACAAGATGAAGGACTAAAACGCAATCTCAGAACGCGAACCCACCCAGAACAAGTCCAAGAGACAATGACATAGGAGAATTTTGTAAACATACACCTGAAATTGCTGAAATGATTGCAATGGAAGTAAAGAAACATCTCTCTCAGGCCATAGAAGACATTAGATCAGAAGTAATCTCTCAGGTAAAAAATGAAATGATAAAAATAATGAAAGAATTGCTCAGCACATCTAAAGAACACATATATAAAAAATAGATGAGCATAGGAAACTGATGGAAACATTAAATGAAAAATATAAGAGTGAACTAGAACACATGAAACAGATTCAAAGAGATATCCAGGAAATAAAAACTTCAATTGAAAGATGGAAAAGCCACTTAAGTGATGCCAAAGATAGGGTTTCAATTTTTGAAGACAGCATGGCAGCTAACGATCATGAAAGGAAGGATCTCTTAAAATGAAAAAGGAACCAGGAAAAATCAACTCAACAGCTGCAAGATGAGGTGAAGAGAAATATAGTAGGACTAATAGGAGTCAATGAAACAGCTGGAGGTAACACAAATGACATAAAGAGAATATCTGCAGAAATAATAGCAGAAAATTTCCCAAGTATGGAAAAAGATTCTGATGTACAAGTAAATGAAGCATTCATAACTAAAATAACACCACAACTAGACATGTAATAATCAAGACCCCAGACATACAGTAAAAGAATGGAATATTAAAAGCTGCTAGGGAAAAGAAACAGATCATCTATAAAGGAAAGCCTATCAGTATCACACCAGATTTCTCAACACAAACCACCCAATTGAGAAGAGCTTGGAGTGAAGTATTATGGGTCATGAGACACAACAGCTTCCAACCCAGATTTATGTGTCCTACAAATCTATCCTTCACATTTAATGGAGAAATAAAATATTTTTTTTTGAAATAAAATATTTTGATGACAAGGAACAACTGAAGAACTTCATGAGTGCCAAATGAAACTTATAAAGAGTACTAAAAGATGTTCTAGACAGAGGAAAAAATGACCACAATTTCAAGAACCACAATAGAAAGGAACCCTCAAACAGAGCAAACAATCAGAAGAAAAAGCAGTAAACCAACAGCAAGTAAATAACATGACAAAGATAAATCAGTGCATATCAGTTATAACCATTAATGTAAATGGCCTCAATTCACCAGTCAAAAGAAACAGACTGGTAGAGTGGATTAGGAAACAAAATCTCACAATATGCTGTACACAGGAAACGTACTTTACTCAAAAGGAAATACATAGACTGAAAGTCAAAGGATGGAAAACAATTCTCCATGCAACTGGATACGAAGTCAACACTCAAAAATCAATAGCATTCTTGTACACTATCAAGAAACAGACTGAGACAGAAATTAAGCAAACCATATCTTTCACAACAGCATCCAAGAAATTGAAATATTTAGGAATCAATCTAACAGAAGAAGCAAAAGACCAATTCAATGAAAACTAGAGTACTCTGAGAAAAAAGATCAAAGAGGATTTCAGTAAATGGAAAAATATCCCTTTGTCATGGATAGGAAGAATGAACACTGTGAAAATGACCATATGTGGTACAGATTCAATGCAATTCCTATTAAATTTCCATTAACATACCTCACAGATCTAGAGAAAATATTCCTAAAATTCATCTGGAACAAGAAAAGACCAACAATAGCAAAAGCAACAAAGACAAGTCAGGAGAATCACAATTCCTGAACTGAAATTATATTACAAAGCTCCTATGATAAAATCGACATTGTTTTGGCTAAATAAAACAGACTTGAGGATCTAAGGAACAGACTGGAAGAAACAGCCACCACCACAAATGCACTCAGCCTCCTAATCTTTACTCAGCCTCCTAATCTGTTGCAAAGGGGCCAAACAAGTTCACTGGAAGAAAGATAGTCCCTTCAATAAATGGTTTCCTGAAAAACTGGCTTGCCATTTACTGAAGACTGAAAAGAGACCCATGTCTATCACCATGCACCAAACTCAAGTCAAAGTCGATCATATATCACAAATTAAAACAGAAACATTAAATCTATTGGAAGAGAAAGTAGGTAAAAATCTTGAAGCTATAGGGGTAGGGAGAGAGTTGATGAACAAAAACTAAACCACATGGGAAATACTTTAAAGAATCAATAACTGGAATCTCATTTTACTGCAAAGTTTTTGCACATTTAAAGAAATCACCAGAAGAGTAAAAAGAAAACAAATTGGGAAAAAAATTTAGCTGACTGTCCCTGAGACAAAGGACTTCTATCTAGACCAAATAAAGAATTTTAAAAAATCAGCCCTCCCAAATTCAAAGACCCAATCCAGAAATGGGCATCTGAGGTGAATATGCACTTCTCAGATAAAGAAATACAAATACATCAGAAAATTTTCAACATCATTATTCATTCATGAAATGCCATTAAAACAACACTGAGATTTCATCTCACCCCAGTAAGGATGGCTATCATTAAGAAATCAACAAAAAACAAATGCTGGCGAGGCTGTGGAGAAATAGGAAAACTTCTCTAGTGCTGGTGGGAATGCAGCCTGGTGAAACCAATGTGGCAATCAGTTTGGAAGTTCCTCAGCAAACTAGGTCTGCAGATCCCATTCAACCCAGCTCTTCCCCTTCCAGGTATTTTCCCAGAAGAACTGAAAACATCATACCACAGTGATATATGTGCACCCATGTTCATAGTGTCACAATTTGTAATTGCTAAATTGTGGAAGCAACCCAAATGTCCATCCACTGAGGATTGGATAAAAGAAATTGTGGTATTTTTATATAATGGAATATTACTCAGCTATAAAGAAAGATAGACTCAAGGCTTTTACAAGTAAATGGCCACAACTAGAGACCATGCTTATAAGTGAAAGAAATCAGACCCACATGTGTAAACAACGTATTGTCTCAGTAGAGTAATAACCTGAAAAAGTGGATAAAACTAGAAGGTATCATAGATATTGTGAAACAAAAGGAAACTGCTCAAAAGTAAACAGCAACTGGGATAAGGGAATAGAGAAAAGAAAGAAGGGGAAAATTATGTATATATGTATATACAGGATAGCTAACATAGTTGTAGTACTGACTTCTATCACTTTATTGAAAGGAACACTTAATGATTAATTAGTTGATCAATCTCACATGTCTATATTTGTTTTCCTTAGTAACCACTTTGAAGAAATCAATATGTAATACAACAATCATTGTTAATTTCCTATCACCTTGTCTGAATTTTAGTATTTCTCGTATTGTTCTTGTGTTATTTTTAAATGTATATGTGTTTGTTAATATGTTCTCATTCTTTTATTCTTTGAAATAAAAAAACTTCATCCTGTTTCCTGAACAGTTGAGAAGTTTATATTTTCCTATAATATTTGACAAAAATGTATATTAAGTTTTATAAATACTCAGCATTATGAGGCTGCCACATGAGTTTCTAGAGTCATGATGAAAAACAAATTAATCCTTTTATGATTTACATTTTATGTTAACTTTAGATAGAAGTATCCAAAGAATGTTCAATTTGAGACATTTTTCCTGGAAGATATATACAGCACAATATTATACTTCCTATTTTTCTTTTCCTTTTTTAGTGGGTGGAAATTATAAGACCTTTTCTGAGAAGGAAGATTATATCGTACTTAGGTATATAGTCAGTTTCATTCTGGATCCACGCTGGGAAAAAAAACAATGAATGTTACACTTCACTTATAATTTCCACTGTGAACATGATAAGGACTAGTATATTATCAAATCAAATTAATCCACAGTCATAGCATTTAAGACACAGTGAAAATCCGTAATTCAAGTGTACAGTATTACCTATAAAGCCAAAATAAATGGGGTAAGATAAGAGTTCTCAATCTTGGCTTATAGTGTCAGTGCAAGACTTGAGCTGTGTTAATTCAACAAGCTTGATCTTGATTGCTGAAGCATGCTTGTCAATATTTAGCTCCCAGGGGGCATGTCGGGAGCCTTTTCGGAAACTAGCTTAAATACAAAATACTACAGCAGGACTTGTGATCCTTTTCCTAATACTCAGATTAAACTGAAGATATTTTTCTTTCAGCTTCCTAAACCAGAAACATGTTTTCCATAGTCCTAAGGTAACAAGAAAGGAGAAGCTGCGTAGGAGCATTGCAAATGGTACTATTAGGGTCTCTTTAAACCTAGATAAAACTCTGTCACATGGAAGCACTCTAAGGCTTTTTATCTGAGGTTTGAACTATCATTTCTTCACCGTGATTTCAATATAGAGAAAAACCTTGAGACATATGTTAATCTGTATGCAGAAACAAATGTAATATAGATGAGATGATGGGTAATGATTCTCATAAACCTAAAAACAAATAGTTTGCAATTTTAATAACTACACTTAGAATCTTCTGCTGCAATGATGCTGTGAGGTTTCCAAGCTTGTGTAGCCATTATTTTTATTGTTTAATGTGTTGAATCATTAAAGCAATTACACTTCAGAAAATGTAGTAGAGATCAATCTTACAATGATGAAAATCTACTTCATTTATGGTGATTAAGAATGAAACATGATATAAACACTAGAACTCTTTTCTAAGTTAGTACATTTTTCTTTGTCATTGACTGTCCTGGCTTAATAGATATGGATTACAAATATATATTCTCTTTTTTATAGATCCTGAAAAATAGTTTATAGCATTTGGTAGCATGATTACAACTGATAACAACAAACCACATTAAACACATCTCAGAGAGTTTGAAACTCACCGCCTACATCCGGTGATCACAGTGTTTTGCACATCATGTCTGATAAAACAGATGAAAATGGCCAGGATGAAGCTGCCGGTCAATCATTATGATGATGGCTAAAGTGATACCAGGTCATGGTGTGACAAGGAGAAGTGGGGTGAAACAGCGGGGAGTGCCAGCTCATAGCCCAGCCGCTCGCAGTTAGCTAGGCTGTCTTTTACAGTTCTGATTCTAATACCGAAGTGGTAAATTCCTCAGTTTATAAATTTTGAATAAAAATTATAAAGACTCATTGAAACACTGTTTATTATATTTGTTTCACTAAGGCAAGACAAATATGTATGACACCTGTTAAATTTTATTTGAAATTTTAGATAGTGAGAAATTTTTCAGTCACTTTATCTGATTTAGGCTTCCTAAACATGAACTGACTTTCATAATTACTGTCATATCTTAAAAATGAAAAACTAGGCTTAGACAGATCAAGTGAGCACAATCCAATACTATACAACTAATTTATGATTAAACCAGGACATTATACCAAGCAGTATATGTGAACCCATGTTTCTAGCAGCACAATTTGTCATAGCTAAATCTTGGAAACAACCCCAATGCCCATCAACTGAGGAATGGATAAAAAAGATGTAGTATTTTTATATAATGGAGTATTATTCAGCTATAAAGAAAGATAAACTCAAGACTTTTATAGGTAAATGGATGCAACTAGAGACCATACCATAAGTGAAATCAACCACATTCACATGTGTAAACATCGTATTTTCTTCCTGTGTAAGAAATTGAAAAAGTAAATCTATGCTAGACAACTAGGATGGGGGAAAGGAGAAAAAAGGAAGGAGAAAGAAAAAGTACACACACACACACACATATATAACTAAGATAATTACTCTACTAATTTTTTGAAAAGAATAGTTTGTGCTTATATTGTTTGATCAATTTTGCATGCTTATATTTTGTAATCTGAGCAACTACTTTGTTTTTTTTTGTTTTCTGATCTCAAGAATTTTATTTTCTTTTCCCAGGTAGAAAAGCTGTTACAAAGTTGGAAATTAAAATCTTGAATCTTCAAAGAAACAGGCACAGCACTCTGGAGAGCCAGGTTAAGTACACAAAAGCCTCGGAGTGCTGGGGGCGTAGCTCAGTGGTATGGCACCTCCTGGCATATAAGGATGAGGCCCTGAGTTCAATTCTTGGTACCAAAAACTGAATAAAAAGCCTTTTGGGCCTGGCTCAGGAACACCGGGCTGATTTTTTGAAAGGCCTTGTACTCCGACTCCACAGCCGAGAAACTTCTCTTACAGGACTGAATAAAACCACCGATCAGGTTGACAACATGAGCAACTACTTTGAAGATAACAATATGGAATATATTAGTCATTGCTAAATTTCTATTGTCTTATTTTTTTCTCTTTACAATAAAAGGATAGCATTTCCCTTGTTAGTATCATATGTGGGGATTTGAATGTGATAGAATTTGTGTCACTATGATGTACAAGCAACCTTATTTTATTACTTATTTTACATTATGTAATATGTAGTTTTTTGGGGATTTTTTTTTTTCTGTTTTCTTTTGGTTGTATTTGTGTGTTTGTGCAGTTGCGGGGACTAATTCTCAGGGCCCTCACATGAATATGTTTTGCAAACCTTTTTGGAGACAGAGTTTTCCTAAATTCTCAAGTTGCCTAGTCCATGCTTGAATCTGTGATCCTCTCGCTTCAGTCTCCCATTGTGCTGGGATCATAGGCATATATCAACACAACAGGCTTATGGCTTTTATATCACTAGTGGGAAGGAGAAAATGTGATCTTTTAATTTTTCATACTAAACTTTAGAAAGAATTTTTCTTTAGTTGTTCCACGTCTATTAAGATGCTCAATTAAAACATGTACCCTACCTATTTATAAGTCAAAACTTTCTAGTATTCTACACTTATATGATAATTTCCTCCCAAAAGCATTCATTATAGTTTAATACTTATTTCTACACTCAGAATTTTAAAATTTAAGCATTCCATATCAGATGTATCCTTCCACATTTTTATTGAGAAAGATAATGTGTTGTGCTGTAAGCAAAAGTAAAATTTGCTTTTAGAGGCCCATGAACATAGAGAAGTAGTACTTGCTGATTGCTATATTTTAGATAAAAGTATGCAGGTATGCAGAAATGAAGAAACTTAATTTAACTTTCACAAGAATTAGCTCATAGTATCTGTAATAAGATAAGAATTTCAGAGAAATGTTGTGTTATAAAATCTGTGTGACTGGTTCCTGTGAGATCAGGAAGGTGTTAATGATTGTCTTTCCGCATAGCATTCAGTTGGGTTAGTATGCCACAGGATAACACTAGCTGGACAATGAAAAACAGAACCGCTATGTTCACAATGCTCAGTTGTTAGAAGATAGCTCTGCACCATGGACAAAGAGCACAAGGAGCTTCAAGGCAGAATCTAGGAGTGTCACCTAATTCCCACAAAATTGTGGGTCTTTGTCTTCATGTAGTTCAGTGCAATGCTCTGTGATACCAGCCTAGTCATGTGACCTCTGGAGATTTACCATATTCTTCATATTTTATGTATTTTATATATATTAAACATCACCTATTTTTCCCTCCCTTTAGTCAACAAATAAGAAATAATAGTCTTGTGTAGGTCAGGGTAATTTATGTATCTCACAGCTGAGAGTTCTTGAAGAGCTCAGCATCTTAGCCCAAATGCTAATGCAAAAGAGGAGTGTAGGTTTTGCAGCACTTCTTTCTCTCTCTCTTTGAGCTGGAATGACCTTCAAGGCAGTGTGAAATTGTAGTTTGAAAATAACTTTTTTCCCAGATAATTCTTTAATTTTGGTGGGGATAATCATAAATGCTATGCAGTGTATGTCAGTTTGAGGAAGTATGGAATTAAAATTCAAAATCACAAGTCTACAATAGCCCAGAACATCAGGTGGTGTCTTCCTTTTATCAGCAGTGTGATTTCTCTTAAGCCATGGAAGAGAATCTCTGCTGTCAGCAAAATAATATTTTATTAAGATCGCAGTGAAATCCTTTCCTTCTGACTCACCTTCAGCTAACATTTGTGGACAACTACTTTCTAAATATGGCTCAAGTGTTCACAGGATTCTTTAGAGGATCAGAGTGGAGAAGAAACATAAAAATAAAGTCAGAGTGTCATAAGGCAGTGAATCACTACATTATGCCTCATCTCTTCACTAGGGGAGCATGGGGTCCCTGTAAGTTATAGCGGGGCTCACAATTTGTGGTTGAGCTAAAGTCACAGCAAATAGAGAAGCTGATCAGGCAGCTAGCCTCTCCTTGCAAATAGTCACTATTAATCTCCACAAGGATTTAAATGTTGATTCCTTTCAAGACTCATGTTGAAATGTAATCACAATTGTGAAGGAATGGGAAGGTGGAACCTTTAAGAGGTATTTGGATCATAAAGCCCCTTCCCCCTTGAATGGACCAATGCCGGGATCTCAAGAGTGGGATCATCATCACGGGAGCTGCTTAGGGGACTCTGTAGTGCAGTCTTCCTCCTTTACCATGTTACACCTTGTTTGGATGAAGCAAGAAAGGCCTCAGCAAATGTTGTACTTTGATTTTGGAATTTCTTCCTTCTACAACTGTGAGCCAATAAGTATTTGTTCACAGTAAATACCTTGGTTGCAGTATTCCATTAAAGCCCCAAAAAACAGCCTAAGCCCCTCAAGAAGAATACGATTGTTAACAATGCTGCTGGCTCTCCACTTATTCTAAAGTCTGGAATTTCAAGTATATAATTTACTTGTAATTTTTTTTTTTATTTTACATGGAGTAAAAATAATAAAAAAATTAGAAATGATACAGAATTGTAAAACACAAGATGACATGAATTCCATAATAGTGGCTCTATTGCATATTGTTGTCTTCAAACTAGTTGTTCAGATTACCAGATATAAGCATGCAAAGTTGGTAAAAAAATATTAAGTATTAACTATTTTTTCAGTAAACTAATAGAAACTATCAGTACACTTACCTTAGTTATCTTGTGCGTGTAGATATATATATATATATATATATATATATATAAAGAAGCATGGATGCAGTGTCCACCGTCCAGTGGTGCCGGATCTATGCAGAGGCAGGAAGAACATCTACATTTTTGTGTCTCCGCTGCTGCTTGACAACAGTTCTTCTAGTACCATTAAAGCTTGCCTGCTGCAGATTTTCTACACTTCCTTATTCTATTGGTCTGTACAGACTTCCATAACAAAATTCTATAGACTGGGTGGCTTAAACAAGAGAAATTTGTTTCTCCTGGTTTGGAGGCTGGAAAGTTTGGATCAACTGGGCAACTTGTCTCTTAGATGTACTGAACTGAAGAATTTGTTTCTGGATATTTGTACTAAAGCCAGAAGTCATAATATCCTATTAGCTAACAGAAAATTGTTCTGACATACATAGCAAAAGAGAATTGATAGTATTATTTCCAAATTAGTTGTGCCCAACAAATTTAGCCAAATATAAGTATATCACAGTATGACAGTCTCTTCTCATAGTATTGCACTTTAAATTTGGCTACATATACTCAAAGGTAAAGTAGGGTTTGGAATTCTTATGGTTACTCGAAGTGCACTCAAAATGAAGAGGAACCAAGGTCATTACATGACCTGTGAATTGGAGTAAATGGCAGAACCATATTGAACTACACACTGAGAAATAGGCCACACATTTGGACAGATATTATCTCCAATAATTCCAAATAATTAATAGCTAGTCGATGCGCAGTATCTGCAATGCCAAAACCCAGTGTTTCTTCTCTGGGAATTTTACCCTCAAGTCAGTGTCACATTGTTCAACTAATCTGAAAGCTCAAGATCAAGATGTCAGTTGATTCACTTCCTGGTGAGGACTGTTTCTATCTTGACGTGTCCTCACATGGGAGTGAGACGAAGAGGGAGAGAGGGAGGGAGAAAGAGGAGTAAGAAGGAGAGCAGAGAGGGGAAGGAGGGGGAGGGGAGAGGGAGGGAATGAGAGAGTATGAAGGCAGGCTTTCGTGTCTCTTCTCATAAGATCACTAGCTGTTGCATTAGGGTCCCATATTTATGGCCTCACTTGACATTATTACCTCCTCACAACTCTGTACCCAAATATAGTGACACTGGGCATTAGGGGTTCAACACAGGAATTTGGAGGAGATGGGGACGTCATTCAGTCCATGGTATTCTTGTCTTTCCAAATGAACTATTCCATAAACAAGCAAATTTATGATAAGATGTAGGAGCTTAAATTATACCTTTGAAAAGATGATCACATTATACTCAAGATCTTACAAAATCTCTCAATGAAGGAGTTCTGTGCAATATTTGATTCTAAGCTTATTTTGAAAAAATAAGAATACAATCTTTTGGATACTGCAGTAGTCATTCTATGAAATTATTTTTAATAAGGAGGCAAATAAAATTTAAAAACTAATTTAAATATTCTTGTGCAGTAGAAAATGACCACACAATTGATAAATTTGGATGTTAGAATAAACCAGTTTAAAATTTAAAAGCTGTAAAGATTATGAATATATTAAGATAATGGAGAAACACATACCAAATGCATAAATTTCTATTTTTAACTTAATATCATATTTTCAGGGACAAAACCTTGTGTGACTTAAAAATATATGAACATATATTTATTAAAATATATACATATAGTTAACAATCTGTGTTTTCTGGCAAATACAGATGATTAAATGCATGGATGTAAAAATGTCTTTTAGAAACCACCTAAAGGTCTAAAAAAGTAGCTGCATTGGTGTGAAGTCATTGTGATTGATGCTGTACATAACCCTAAATTTATTATTTCATATATAGTGCAATTTTATGCATGTATATGCAGAGATGACATTAAATCTTATTAGTAAGTATTGGAAAGTTTCACCCACATTCATAAAATTTATGACTCAAGTCAGCCAAAAATCTGTGTTGTATCCACCGCAGCCAGGCTTTTCAATAGAAAAGGGACAACTGCTTTCTGTTAGAGGCCCTGTGTGTTTGGAAATAAACAGCTAGTATCTGATGTGCAATCCAAAGACATTGTAGCATATGGACTATGTATAAGATAGTGTGTAAACACTAACTCAGTGGGTATCATACTGAAATACTGAATACAGATGCTCATCCAGCTTGTAGTTTTCATTATAAAACTCAATGCAGCTGTAACTATAGTATTTATTTATATGTTTCAGAGCCTTTTCCTTACTAGACTAGAAGCACTTTGAAGGCCTGAGGCTATGCATACTCCCCCACTTCATTTCACTAGCATACCAGTTATGTAGTAAAGACTTGGTATTTGTCAAAAACAGGAAAGAAAAAGAAAGGACATGAGGGACAAACAGCAGGCAGGGAGACAGCAGAATTAGTAAGTGTCTCCTATTAGACTTGCAAGTGGTGGGAGAGTAGGTTCAGCCTTCTCAGAGCAAGGACTGAGGACCGTAGGGTACTGAGAGCCATCATGGAATGGCAGTGAATGACAGCAGCCTGCAATCCTTGAGCTTTGTCCAACTCTGACTTCTTGTGTATTGGAACCAAATGTGACATGCTTCACTTTTAAACTCTTCCTCTGGGTCTGATCCCAGATCTCTAGAAACATTTCATTAAAATAGGCATGCCATACCTTTGGAAATTCATTGCCTAAGTCATGTATGCCATTCCTTATTCACATGGCAGGTCAATTCTGCAGTGAGAGAGCGGTCAGAAAGACTTGATACACACGCAATTACTACCTAAGGGTAGGGCTTGGGAAATATGTTTGAGTCAAAGGAAGAAAAGCAGTGTGGACACTGGGAATTTGTCTGCTACACGGAGGAGTAAAAGTGAGAAGGGCAAGGGTAACTTGGTCCCTTTGAGTTCTTCAAACTGAGCCCTACCGAGCCTGGATGTTTTAAAGGGATGTCAGCTACACAAGTTTTCTCACAACTTCTGGGTATTCTGAGCGGCTCTAGTCAGGCATTTTTTTCTCCTCACTGATGTGTCCCTTGTGCTCTACCAAGCACCCACCACTACACGCCAGGGCCTTTGTGACTGGAAGGTTTATAAATCACGCAAGAGTGCATTTGGTGTTGAAAGAACTTTCAAACCATTAGAAGAGAGATGCAAACAGATAATAACCATGAAAAATGATCCGACTTTTCATAGATGCACAATGACAGTATGTGGCAACCTGTGAAAAGCAGCATTTCAGTTCACTGGAGAATTCACAGAGGTTTGTTTGCACAGGGAAGGAAATGGATTTCCAGGGGAAGGTAAGGCAGGGAGGCAGGAAGCACAGCTTTTGAAGAGCAGCAGATACTTTCCTCCGGCTGGGCACTGCTAGATCGGAGAGCAGGGAGGAATGTGAAAGCTAATGGGCTCCTACACGTGACCTTGTGGACATTATTAATACACAATTTAAAGATAATAAAAAATTGAGTGCAGTACAGAGAGAACAAGTAGAAGACGGGAGAGAAACGAAATAAAATAAGGAGGGAGTTTACTTTAGGATTCCCGGTCAGAGAGAATTGTGTGGGACTGGAAGAAAAGGAGCATCTCAGAAAAAACCTTGAACAAGTAGGTTCTTCAGGCTTCAGAGAGCAGCCAGATGTGGCAACTTCACCTGGTCACTGCAGAAGTGGGAGTGCACACTGCAGATAAAATTGTAATAAATGTCAAAGAGATTGCTATTTTAAATGGAGTATTTTGCAAGAACTCTACATATTCTTCCCAGTTTGCTTGATACTACATTTTGAAGACGGATTTTCAAAAGCGCTGATTTCATTAATGAAGATTAAAATGAAGCAGAGCACAAATGAGAGGCGCATAAATACGCAGGGCGGCCTCCACGCACTGGCCTGTCTACTCGCCCCGACATCGTCTCATCCGTGTCTTCCCACTTGGTGGGCGGACGAATCAGGAGCCGGCGGAGCGCAAGGCTCCCACAACCAGAAAAAAGGGTTTGAACCGCGCTCCCTTCCGACGGGGCCCTCGTTGTTCTTCTCCCTGAAGTGTATTTATACCATGACCTCAGCCTCCCTTGCCCTTAGAGCGCAGTGCTCCCTTTTAAGAGAAAACTGATACCCTGCCCTAACGGTGAGCGTCTTTCTAAAAATGTTTCTTTTTCTCTCTGCAGCTTGAACTTAGGGCAACAGATTCTGTCAAACACAAACAAGCACATTTTTTTCAGTGATAAATGCCCATATTTTGAGTGTCTGTGAGAGGATTTGACTTTATCTCAATCAAGTTATAGAAAAGCCTACTTCACAGTTTAATTTTTTCCCTACTTTTTCTCCAATTTTTACATTTTAAAATTATTTCTGGCTAAATTAATCACAAAACTCAAAATATGGCAGAGAGCATGGGCAAGGAAGCTTATTTTTAGATGGACTACATTTAGCTAGGAGCATATTTTGTTGCTTCCAGTTTGAATCTTTATTTGCACAACAATTAATCAGCTATGGAATGTCTTTTAACTGAGTAAATGATCAACAACCTCTGTTAAATATGTTAAGGAGTTTGTATCTTATCTGAATCCTCCTGACAAATACTAAAATACATAACCTTAATAAGGCACTAATGAGATCATTATAACTAGTTTTGTGTGTATTTAAAGCACAGATTTAAGATCTTCATTAATGATTAACTACTAGAAAACTTTGTTCCATCCCTTGAGTTATTTTTAAACCACAACATACTATAATTACACATATTCAGCCATAAAACTTTGCGTAGTGCTGAATACAACTGAACTCTGAGTAAGAACAAATATGCTACAAATCAGGCTATTTTAAAAGGTTAATTTTTAAGTAGATAAGGGAGGAAGTGAACTTCTTCCATTTCAAGTTTTCTTATTTTGAGAAAAAATGTATTGCTAAGATTATTTCATATCTTCCTGACCAGACTTATAGGAATACTCTCTTTAAAGTATTCAGCAACGAGGATTTTAAACTTTCTGATTATAAGATCTCTGTGAGATAACATAGGTAGCATGTGGCCTTTGTCTGGTCTTTATTTTCAGTTGTTCTAAAAATAGTAAGTGTAATTTCCCCCTTCAGTTTTAGAGGAGTTGGGCAATTGTAGTCACAAAATTATCTTGGCTTGAAATCAATGTGCAAAACCTACAGCCCTACGTAAGAGAAGAGGACATAAGTTACATAAGAGAAGAGGACATAACGGTGTTTCACACGTGCTCCTGCAAAATTGAAGGGAAGACAGAAGTACGGATTGTTCCATTTCAGTAAATACTAAATAGTCATTTCAAAAACAACTTACAGATGTTTATACTTCATCATCAACACACAAACTTCTCAGGATTGAATTAAAAATTGATAGTGATCTACACTCTAAATGATTTCCTCTCACATGATACCACTTTCTAATATAGTAAAATTACCTCAATGCATACTGTAAAATGACAGTAAACCTTCAGTGTAAATCCTTACTTTTGTGTGTTTGCCAGTGAAGGGCTCTTAAACAGTGCGGGAAGAGGGCTAAAGAAGGTTGTAAGTGATTTATAAATTGGAAAGTCTTCTGCATTTTTCTAGGAATATAGATATTGTCAGTGTGTGATTGAATTGCTGCACCAGTTTTCCTGGAGGATTTGTGTATTTGTTGCTCTTTTGTAAGACATTTATCCAGCTCTCTCACTCCTGTACTCTTTCTTGCATGAATTCACACAGATTAGAATGCAGGTATCTTGCTTCCCTGATATATGTCATTTGCATTATTTGAACCCTGCAGCCCCCAAATTTCTTAGTATGTGTACAATTGAAAGACAAAATTATTTAGCCATAATTTTCCAGCAATAAGGTGATATTTCCTGAAATACACATGCTACAAGAAGTTTACAAGCCATCTTTTCAATTTTCTTGCTGTATTTTAAGGAAAAGATTGAAAGAAACATTTACTTTTGAAGGAAGTGCAAGACCCTAAATTATTTTCATTCACAGGCTGCGAATTAGTTTTGATGCCCATCGTGCTCATAGGAGACTTCATGTGTCACAGGTTTAGGACAGTTTTCACTATGAAAGCTTATAGCGCACTTCAAAGGGTAAAAGTAAGTAAGTAAACATTAGCTCAGACGTAGACATACAAATATGAGGAAGTGGGATCACTGTGAACCGAAGCGGACATACTCATTAGCAATAATAATAGAAGAAAAACCCACTGAGCATTTACTACGTGCTGTGGTGCTGGAAGTTGTTTCATGAGGTAGAGGGCTGATCACCAGCACTTGGTCCCACTGTGTGGGACTAAGCACCCATCATATGCCAGGCAAGTCCCCACTTTTCTGACAGACAAGAAACTAGAAATTTATATAAACAAGATTGAAATGCCCAAGATGGATAGGATGCATGGACTCAGGAAGGCTGTATTTCTAAGGTCCTTGTGGGGTGATATAAGAAAATCACTGCGCCGAGTCTTGTAGAATATGTAAAGGGTGATTCTGAAGGTAGGAATACCTCTACATCCAAGGAAGAAATGTGTTTGTTGATATAAAAACTAAGAGAGCTAAATCTTTTACAGAAGTATGAGTAGCTTGGCATGGTTGGGCACGGCCTATGGTAGCTGCAGGGAGTGGCAAAATTTGGGACAAAATCACCCAGGGTCCTGGCTGCCAGGTAAATAAACTTTCCTCATGTCCTGCTTAGAATGCCTCTTCCCCCAGGAAGCCTTCCTTGCCTGTTCCAGTGACCCTTCCTCTGAGTTATTCTTGCAGCACAGTCCACATTTTCTGCAACAATTCTTGTTATAGTTAAGAGTAGCAAGCAAGGCTTCAGAAGGCAAGGGGTCTGTTCCTTATTTTGAAACTTAGCAATACACTGTTTGCCTTTTCTAGACCTGTCAAGCACATTTTCCTCATCTAAACTCTGGATAATAACATTTATAAACGTCTGTCACAAAGTTGTTATGAGTATGTGCAAGTAGCTCTGGAAATTTAAGGTGTATACTGCATAGTTCCTGCAAGAATGTACATCACTTAGAAAGGAGTAATACTTTGTCTTAAGAAGGGGTGGATTGCAGTTTTCTAATTATTTATAAGCCTAAAATCTTGAAGTTGTTTAAACGGCAGTCATGGTTTTCTTCCAGTACAAGGGACTGAAACCAAGGCTTCACACGGAGCTACATCTCCAGCTCTTTACCTTTTATTTTGAGGCAAAGTCTCATTAAGTCACTAAGTGCCTCAAATGGCCTCAGAATTGGAATCCTCTTGCCTCAGCCTCCCAAAGTGCTGGGAATACAGGATCGTGCCACCACCATTCACAACTTCTTTAAAAAAAAACCTCTTTTAGTCCTCCCTGATGAGCTATTCTCACCTTTTCTAGATTCTTTTGCGGGGTACTCTTGCTCTTCTTGATCATAAACTGTTAAAATAGTCTTTAGACCTTTAAAAATTTCTTTATCTGAATGCTTTTCCTAGTCCAGAACCTCTGGTGCCAGGATTTCAATGCTGTGCCTTGTTTATGACATGAATGCTCAATTTATATATTCAACTTTTGCTCTTCCCTGAGTTTCAGAATCAAATATTCAACTGGTAATGACTATATTCTCACTTGATTGCCTA
Organism: Dinomys branickii; assembly: GCA_004027595.1. Lineage (NCBI taxonomy): Eukaryota > Metazoa > Chordata > Mammalia > Rodentia > Dinomyidae > Dinomys > Dinomys branickii. The sequence goes on from PVLD010002830.1 coordinate 27,863, forward strand.
ATAAACATCTTAAATACAACATACCCAAAAATGCGCTACTTGACTGCCCTTACTGTTGTTTCAAAATGCCTTTGCATAGCTCCGCTGTTCATTCCTACGCTTAGCTTGAACGCGTTGATGTCACCTATGACTTCCCCTCCGCTCATTTCTTGCCTTCAGTCCATCCGTCATGCCCATGGGTATTCCTGTAAGACATGTCCTGAACACGACGTTGTCACTCCTCCAATGTCCCCACTGTTACCACATTGGTATAAGTCCTTGTTCCTTCCTGCTTGGATTCTTGCCTGAGCCTCCAGAATAGTTTTGTGCCTCCATCATTAGGCCTTACAGTCTGTCTGCTGCACAGCAGCCATTGTGACCATTTATTTAAAAACAGTAGTCAGACGCACCATGAATACAGCATCTATACTATGATCTGTGGTTGCCCAGCCGGTTTCTGCCAACCACTTCCTTTCCGTCCACCTTACTACATTGCTCTTCCCGAATACTCTGCCCCCTGCGCCCCCCCCGGCATGCCAGTGTGTGTACGGAGTGTGACGGTCACATTCGTCTTTGCTGATTAACTCTGACTAACGAGCCACATACCGTGTTTAATCTCACTTACCTCCTGCCTCAGACTGTCCTCCAAATACAAAGATCAAAACCAGTGCTTTCCTCTTTGATTGACACTTAATATTTTCCTTATTTAGAAATATTTTCCACTCTGGCTAGAAAAATAGTCAATACTTTAATGTTTTGAAGTCTGCATATTTAGAACTTCATCTCAGAGAAGAAAGTACCAGAAAAGCCAAAAGGCACATATAAGTGCTTTTCAACGTTCCAGATTTTTAGTGATGTTTCTCATGATTCCCATTAGACTACAGTTCAGGGTAGGACAACAGAAACTCTAAAAGCAGAGTGGGCTGAGCAAAGATATGCAGTCGATGATAACATGCTGGTGTATGACTAAAGGGTCATAGGTAACTGTCCCTCAGCACACAGGATTAGCAAGTCACAGACAGGCTCTGCAGTTGCGCTGAGCTTCCTGGTGGTGCTGCCCCACAATGACTCTCTGCCATGTGCTCCCTTCTGAACAGGAGGCACCACAGGAGGCTATGTGATGTGTGTGACTGAAGGGAGCATCACTGGCGATGAAAACAGTTTCTGTCATGTGGCAAAGACTCAAAGGAGAGAGAAATTAACTCTCAACTCTGACAGGACAAGAATATCTTCTTACATAAGGAAAGTTACTATTACTTGATCAATCTTAATTGTGTATAGGTGTACACACACACGAAAACACATACACATGTTGTCTTAGTTACTTTTCACAGTACTGAGACAAAATCTCCTGCACCCACAACTGAACGGCGGGAAGGTGTATTTGCGCTCACAGTATGCAGGGATTTCAGTCTGTAGTCTGGCTCTAAGGCACAGTGGTGTCCAGAGGGGCATAATGGAGGGCAAACAGTCCTCGGCAGGGCAAGCAGATGACAGCAAGAGTAAGCAGCAGAGCAAGCTGGCTGCCCTCACTCCCGATATCCTCCATGTAGACGGATGGTGCCACCCACACCCAAGGCAGGGCTTCCGCTGTCCCCCTCATCCCAGTATCACACCCTTAATTCCAGTGTCCGAACCTCACTCAGCCGCCCTAGGGTCTCTTCACTTATGACTGCATGAGGATTTGGGGGGACATCTAGATACAAGCTGTAACACATGCATGTAAATACAAATTATATTGTATAACTGTATCCATAAAAGTTCATTTTCCCATTTTGTGGACCCTGATCTTGAAATTATGAATGGCCCACATTTATTTTGAAATTATATGGCATGGTGGATCACTATGATTTTAAGGTTCATCAATTGAAATATTTCAAGATATTATTTTTAATTTTATTAAACATAACACATATAAACAGCACACTGACCATCCATATGTCCTTCACCTAACAGTCACCAAATTTTTATTTTTTTAAAGTAAGAAGGATTTATTGAGAGAAGGAAAACTTATATGAGTGGGACAGAAAGGGGACTAAATTTTAAAAGGGAAGAAGCAAAACTTCATAAAGACAGAAAACAAGGAAGTCATTTTCAGATGAAAAATTTGGTGCACTGAGAAGTGACAACTGCCTTAGCAGTAACAAAAAACATCCACCAGGTCGAGCCCTGGAGTGGCAGTTACAGAGCAGGGAACAGGAGACAGAACAGGGGACAGGACAAGAGAGCCCTGCACATGAGGACACCATCTGAGGACGGTACATAGTGGAACTGACCTCAGGGGACACACCGACCCCACGCAGTTAGGTTTCTCGGTTATCACTCTGGGGATCAGAGGTTTGTTCCCATGGCCAGACTGTACCAGAGATATCAAAACCAGGAAAATGTTACGACTGCAACAGGGGAGGAAAACAGGGGTGAAACAAGTTTGCGTGTTAATCTGGACCTCCTCCTTGCCCAAGCCTGAGGGCTGAACCCAGGGGCTTGTGCTTGCTACAAAAGCCTGATCTTAGCCAAAAGGCCAAGAAGCAATGTGCTTGCTAGACAAACACTACCAATCAGCTGCATCCGCGGTAGCTCTCTCTTCCGCTTATAAAAAGGCACAGGCTTCCATGCTAGCAGATCTAATGCTTCTGAGAAACTGGTGATCTTCCAAAACGAGACCTGGAGATATGTTTGTGAACTGCAGTATAAAAGATGGCTTGCCATTAAATCCCTCCACAAACAAAGCCTCCTGTGCGGTACACTTCCCTCACATACTCAGCTTCTGAGCAACTTCTCACGCTTAAAATCAAGCTGAAAACATTCTGAATGCCCAGATGTTTCCACAGGTATCTACATTAGCTAGAGAAGCCGAAGAAAATCATCAAAATAACTAAATAAATCAAGATCCACAGGACATAGATATAAGATTTGAAAGAATTGAGAGACAATAAAAATATTTGATATAAATTTGAGAATAAGAGAAGAAACTGCATTCAAAAGGTCTTGATGGAACCAACAGAAGAAACAGTTGTAAGAAAATTAAAATAAACTGGCCAAAAAAAGAGTTAGAGGTATGGATCAAAGAAATTTTCCAACAAAAAATAATAAAATTCAAATAAGGGAAACAAGGTGGAAGTTAAAGAACACAATTACTAAAAGAATTAATGAATAAAATGGAGTTGAATAACAAATAAAAAATACCAGAGACTTTCCAGACGTAAAAGCAAAATTTCCACAGGAAAATGAGCTGGGAGCTCAACAATAAAAGGAAGGTCCACATTGTAAAAAGCAAATCCCAAGACAGATGCAATACACCCTATTAAAATGATGTGAGGATGTGGGCTAGAGGGAACACACCACACACACACCACATACACACACACACACATACACACACACTCAGAACACCAGTTAACAGTCAGGATGAGCTTTCTGTACAACTGACAGAAAAATTGAAACACTGGCTTAAGTACCTAGTTAAAATGATTTTCCATGGAAAACTTTATACCCAATAAAATTATTAAATACAAAGAAGAAAGATGTCTTTAAATATGAATGATTGAAAAATTTAATCTAAAGTTTCTCAAAATAACCACAATATCTTGGGGAATTCCTCAACTAATGTTCAGAAAAATAAATATACTAAGGATGAGGAATATATAAGAACCAGAAATAGAGTCTAACACAGATAGTAAATTAAGGGACATTTGTATATTACTTGAATTGGGCGCACAGGGAATTTTTCCCCTATAATATATTCCAAGCTACAAGACAACTAAGAGAATCTACCTGCACATCGTCTTGGGACTGCGCATCACCTTTAAGGTGGTTTAGGACTCTGATCTCCAAAACAGTTCGCTGTGCTTCACTTTTCCTGCAGAGTGAGTAAAGAAAGGAAATAGGAGGAACAGAAGAAGGTCAGCACAGACAGCTCGCTGAAAGTGAACCTCAGTGCAACTGTACTAGGTGTTGTTTTTGGCCTGTTAGCCTGGGTGCTAATCTGCATGCATGATAATCACTGTACAGAGGAGATAAATACGGCCAGAAAATGGGGGTGGAGAGGAAGGGAATCAAGGGACTGAGGTGTGCTGTGTGTGTGCACCAGTTCCTCGCAGTGTGTGTAGTCGTTATGTACTGCAAACATATACTAATAAAAATTTAAAATGCTTTGTATGTAGTTACTGGATATTTTCCATTCATTGCTGAAAAGACTTTAAAAATGCATTTCTTATTTAATCAAGAGTAGCACATAGTGGCTTTCATTGACTTGCTCCTTGACAGCCATGCTCTGAATCTCCATGAACGGCTGTCACGTAAGAGCCCATGGGTGATGTGTGGTTACTGCAAAGGTTTCCCTGACAATAGAACTACTTTACTACCTAATATCCTCTTGTGAAAAGTGATGCACCTTGGTTTTGTAGCTACTGCTTTATTGTTATGAACAAATTTTTACATTAACCTTTTAATCTTGGTCATGGGTTTTTATATAGAGACATTTTAAAATAATACATTATCAAGTTTATTTAATGGCTGCCTTGATATTTCTGCATTCTTTTATCTTGAAAAAGCTATTCTTTCATGTTTGCAAGTAGGGTATTCGCTTGTTTTTCTTTTTGATATAGTTGAGTACACTTGTTACTTGTTTCTAATCCATAAATTATTTTGATGTATAGTATGAAAAAGGACAGCTTGCTTATTCATTTTTTGTTTAGTAGAAAATCTTATTCCAAATGATTTGAGAGTCTTCTTTTATAATATATTATATCCTAGAGAGTACAGAATCTAGGTACTCTGTTCTGTTGCCTTACCTGCTGTTTCTTGCACAAATAAATATTGTTTTAATTATCATAATTCTGAATTTGATTTAAATAATTTGTGGTATGTATCCTTCTTACTCTTCTTCTAGTTGAAAACTTTTTAAAGTAAATTTGTTTCTGTTTGCTCTTCTGACAATTTAAAATAATTTTAAGTTAGGAATAAAGCTCATTTAAATTTTCTGATCATGTTAAATTTACAATTGAATTTGAACTCAATGTTATATTTTCCAGAATAAGTCTCTTTAGCTTAATGATATATTGTGTTTTGTTATCTACTCATATCTGTTTCTCTATGCTGCATGAGTTATGTCGTTTTTCTCTTTCTGTTCTACACACTGCTTGTGAAGAACCTGCTTCACTTTCTCTTTGTTTTGTGTGTGAACACCACTACATAGGAAAGCAGCTCACGCTTACATCTGTGCTGCACAGTGAAGGCGCTGTGCCCCGATGCAAAACCTTCCAAGTCGTACTTGTCATCAAACCCACATGGACCACAGTCCCGGCTGCTGTTCTCATTTGTGGGGTGGTTCTTCGTGACAGCTGCGCAGCTGCATACCCGCCACAGGCGCACCTCCACCGGAGGTAGTTGCTGCCATATGTTCACAGACGAGTCATCTCGCTGTCCTTGCCTTAGTCAGTGTTCTCATCGCTGGGATGAGGTGCCTGACACCTGCAAGCTAACGGAGCGGCGGGCCATCTCAGTCGGAGTTTCACGGCGGTTCACGCTAGGCTGGCTCTCAGGTAGAAACACGGAGGACAGGCTTGGTGGAAGAAACCTGCTTCATAGCAACCAGAAAGAGGAAAGAGAAGAGCCCCAGAGAGAAAGGAGGAACTGGGGGCAAGAATACGCCCTTCCAGGTCGTACCCCAGTGAAACACATCTTTCAGCCAAGCCGCATCTCCTAGCCACACACTCAGCTGCGGATTCAGTCAGTAGATGAATGCACCATTTTTACAGCACGCATGATTCCATCATCTTACAAAGCCCCACCACTGAGCATGGGAGGCCTTTGGGAGATAGGCGTTATCTAAACCATAGTAGCCCTATACAGTTATCAGTTCTGGGATATACATTATTTTGTACTTTCTAAGTATTTAAGCAGACAATGTGCCATAACAGTAATTATATTTTCCAAAACTGTCTATAATTTTTGTGTTGTGTGCAACAAATTCTCACTTCCAGAACAATATTAAATAATGCTAATGATATCTGTATCTATATTTGTTTTAAATTATTTGAATATTTAAATATATAACAATATTTAAGAAAGAAAATCATTAAGTAGGACTTGGACTTTTGGTTTAAATTAATATTTTCACTCATGGAAATATTTATTTTAAACTACTTTTAGTTTTCTAATATTTTAAACAAATTGATATTAAAATTTTAGAGTGATTTTTCTGATAAGTTTGAGATAATAAACTTTTTAAATATCAAATAGAGTTGTACAGTATATTATATTAAGCCATCCTTGCATTCCTGGAATATTCTTGTATGGTTAAAGTGTTTTTAAAAAAATATATCCTGGAATTTAATTTTCTAACAATTAATATACAATTAGATTTGTAAGTGACATTGATCTAAAACTTGTTCTTGGTAGTTTTGAAAAACATGAAGTTAGTATGCTAACTTCATAATGAGTTTCTGTTGCAGAAATATGCTGGAACTATTTATGTAGCAATGGCAAAGAGGAAACACTACATAAGAATTACCAAAATTTTATATGTAGCATTTAGCTTATGACAAAAAAATCTCTGAAGAAGGTATTCTTATTATATAGATAGGAAAACTCAAGCAGATAAATGTTAATTAAGTTTCCTAAATCTCAAAAATGTGTTAGCTTGAAAGCCTATGCATCTGATTTTTTCACTGTTCACTAGGATTTGCATAAAACATTACTTTCCAATTATATTACAAAGCCACCATTACTTATGTCAAGGCTCAAGTTTTAAACATTCATCCATCTAGTGTTTATAGAGTCTCTCCCAGCCACTGCTCTTCCAAAAGGAAATCCGTACTATGTCTAAAGATTATACATCAGGAAAGCACACAGATCATAGCCTCTTGAAGTTAAATAGTCACTATTTCAGACAGTAATTATCCTTAAATTTTTTCAAAAGCCCATTTCACCTCTTTGTTAAAAAAGTTATCTATGTCAAAGATGATATTTTAAAGCAATATCCTATTTTAGATAAAAGTTTTAAACACCTGAACCTTATATCTATTTATTTTGATTATTTCTTATTAACCATTCTTTGTTAAAGTAATCTTGGATCTAGATGTAAGTTTTTCCTTTTAACATTTTATTAATATTTGTGTCACCTCCTTCAGAACTATTTTAGGTGTTCATTTTTACTTAATTACCAGTAATTTATTTAGGTCTCAATATATAATTTTTTAAAAGATTAACATTTCTGCAATGACTTCTTAATGTTTGAATTCATTTATGTAACTCAGTGAGTTCTACACCTTAGCATATACCAGAAATACCAGGAGGGCTTTTTAAAATAGACCATGGAGCTCCATACCCCAGAGTTTCTGATTCAGCTTTTCTGGAGTTGGTCCTGAATTTTTGTGCTTCTAATAAGTTCCCCAGGTGACACTTGGTGGTGACCCAGAAATCACAATTTTTGAACAGTCTGTGTAATCTTTCACTCAGTAGTTAATGTACATCTCTCCAATAATACTTTTAAAGAATAATATATTATATTTTCAGAGTTATTGTATATCTCAAATTTTTCCACCCAATTTAATGCATGCATATCAATTTCAATGTGTGATTGATCTTTCTCCTAGAAATAGGCACCACTATCTAGGATGGGCTAATTGTGTGTTTAACCTTGTAATTCTAAATATCTTCTAGAATGTGCCTATGTAGTAGTCTATGGGTTTTTCTCAGCGATCAGTGGAATTTTACTACCTACATGTTTTAAAAATTATTGTTGTCATTGTTGAGGAAGATAAAAATTAAATACATGATTTCATTCTGGGTCAATATATGGAAAATGTCTGTTAAACGAGTTAAACTGGGCTGGGGATATGGCTCAGTGGAATAAGCGACTGCCTGGCAAATAAGGTCCTGACTTCAAATCCGGATGCCACCAAAAAAAAAAAAAAAAAAAAAGAGTTAAACCACAGAAATGAAATTATCACAGTTTCAGGCACATGTCAAGTGCTCAGTAAGTGTTGGGTTTTCTTTCTTCTTTTAATTCTTTCTCTGCCTCACTCCCATCTCATATTCTCCGCATAAACTCATTTTGGGAGTATTACATTCTGTGTGTGGGTTACGGTTTCTCTGTCCTCTTACATTCTGCGGAGATTCCTATGGTTATTCTTCACGAATCTTTCAGTTTCCCACCATTTCGAGCTTGCTGTGTTGCGGCAATCACGCAGACTGCATTTGTGCTGTTACACTACTGCGGCTTCACTGTTACTCTGTTCATCTCCCACTTCCACCCACTCTGAATATTCACAACCCCCTCTGTTGTGAACTGTTCCTCCCATTTTTGTCAAATGGCAATTTAGAGTAAATGTCCTTTTAGAGACCAGAGATAGATAAAAGATTGCTGTTCAAGCTCAAAGCCAAACTGGTAGTGTCTAGCAGCCTTCACAGGACTCTCACATGAAAGATAGTTTTATCCTTGCCTTGATCTCTGATGCTATGTATAAAAGGCGTATATACAACAGAAAATAATTCCCAATAAATGGACACTAAGTGTCTTGAAGTCTGATTCTACTTGAAGGTCTTGGTTCCTGAGGGTTAGAGTTCTTAAATATTAAGACAGTTCCTCTCCCAACTTGTTGGTCACAGAAAGAGAGATTTAGAGTCTTTTTGCATCCCAGGGTCTGTCCTATGGCATTGAAACAACAGTAGTTCTGCTTGATTTTAAAATACTCAGTGCTTCATTCCTCTACCTAATGTAAAACTAGTTTAGAGAAAAATCAAACTACAAAGAAATCTCCAAAACTAGACCATTTATAGGAACTATCTACATACCAACAGCTCTTTTCATCCATATAGAGATGTACACATTTATAGAAGCCTCTGGTCATAAAGCAGGGATACTGAGAAGGGAGTCTACTGATGTATTCTGCCACCCAGAGTTTGCAATCCATAAGAAGACTACCCAAATACAGTATTTGTGAGAATTAATTTAGACCACTGGCTTAAAGTTAAGACAACTTTTGTTCTTCCCTTGATTATTTTGTCCTCTATATCTTTGTGTGCTTGAGACTTCTGGAGCATTCACTTAAAAGTCTACTCATTTAAAATCCAAATTCCTAATTCTGAGTTACTAGCGATGACCATTTAGTGGAATTAATTAATAAGGATTATAGTCAACTAAACTTAGACTGCCAAAGATATTTCATTTCACTCTTCCTGAAACATTCCAAATTTGTGTTGTATAATATTATTACACTCTCTAGTAGTAGCATTTCCTGTGTTACACTTTAACTTATTTTTTCCTCTCAAAGACAGGATTAAAGTTTACAGATATCAGAAACTCCTAAGATGCTTATTGAAAGTACATATGTATGGCTTCACTCCAGATCTAGATTTAGCAACTGTCTTGGTCCAGGACTCAGCACATTAAAAGGCTTATCAGATAACCATTATCAGAGTGACTCTAGTGATCCCTTTTTAAATATATGTAAGAAGTACAATTATGGTCTTTGGAAATGATTTAGAACAATGTACTAAGAACACACACATACACACATTTCCAGAAAAAAATTTCCATACCTTTACCTATACAAGCTTGTTACTAAACAAAAATTTTGAGAGCTTGGAACACTATGCATAAAAGATGTTTGAACTATTCAAAGCATTACTGTTGGCTCAGTTCCTTTTAATTATATTTTCATTTTATAATGCTAAATAGAGAAATTTAATAATTTCCCTTTAGTACTGTACTAAAGAATAGACCAAATGTTTGGAACTAGTGAATAAAAGTCCAGCACAGAAACCATCTGACCCATTAAACAAGGCATCCGCCTTGAAAACACATACACTCCTTTGTGTTACTAGTACGTTACAAGGAGAAATACCTGAAGCACAGAGGTTAATAGGAGACCAAGAGGTTCACTAGACTACTTACAGTATAATTGTGACCTGTCAGTACTTTGAATTTTTTAAAACAATGATTAATCTTAGTGTTAGATTTATGGATTATTTTCAATTTTTTTGTTAAAGAAATACAAAAATCTCGATTTTCCATCCCACAATATAATGGAGTATTACAAAATCATAATAGAATACATTAGCACAGAAGAGACACAGCTGAGGGGGCTAAGACGCAGCATAGTGGTTAAGTGTCCCACGCCAATCATGGTTTACCAGCACTAGGGTATAAGCAGTGTGGCTTTATACAATTTACTTGATCTTTCTGTGCATTGATTTTTTTCAATAAATACACAAACAAAGCATTTTTTTTTCTTTTTGTGGTACAGGGGATCAAACCAGGGAATTCACATTGAGTTATATCCTCACCTCCTTTTTAAATTAAAAAAAAAAAAAATCAGACAGTGTCTCCAAGGCGGCTAAGTTGCCCAGGCAGGGTTTGAATTTTTGACCCTCATGCCTCAGCCTCCCAGAGTGCTGGAATTATAGGCATGTGCTACCACACCCAGCTACACACTACCCTTTATACCTACCAGATCAGGTTTCTGTACTGATTAAATTTTATAAGGAAAGCTCTCAGTATCTGCCACATACTAAAAATGGCCTACAGTTTTTTGATATTTCTTAGTAAATTTCTAAAATAAAGATTTTGACATGAAGATTAAATGGCAGTTCAATTACTAAAGCCTTCTGAGTAATCTCCCACTGCATGTTAAGAATGAAACGCAGCTTCCAGCATGTCTGCTGTGCTCCTCCTGCTCCTGTCGTGGAGCGGCAGGTGGAAAGCAAGAAGCTGGGTCTCCTGCTCTTCAGCAGCGGTAATTCAAACGGGTCCCTGCCGAGCTGTGCTAAGCGCATTCAGAGCAGCTCTAAAACCGCCCTTTGACTCCTCACCTCTGATCCATGTACTTTTCTTTGAATTAATTCACATTAATTTCTCACACTATATCATGCTACATATGTGCAAATGGAATGTAATCTTATTCCTTTTCTTAATTTAATTTATATTTTATCTTATTCTGTTTTAAATTAAGAGCAATGGTTCCTTAATTTCTTTTGTTTCCTTTCAGGTAAGGGTTAGTGCACTTTTCTTTGGTTCTAAAGTTTTCCTTGCCTAACCACCTTCAAAATGTCTTGCTCTTTCTCCCTGCAGAATGAAAGTGCAGCATATCTGAATTATTTCCTGGTGCTTTTTGCAAGCTCAGTTGAAATTATAAAGGAGAAGATACTGATGCTGGGAGAAAAAGACCTGTCCAAAAACAAGGTGAGGCAGTCACAGGAACATTTATATTTGTATAAAACGACCGAGTTTTGCGAAAGAGAAATGAAGGACACCGGAGCTCACTTCAGCACCGCACTTGAACCAAGAGCTCAAGCAGTTTATCTACATCAGTAAGAAGTAAGATTATGTACTACCACATCGATGGCAGCTTCATCTCAAACAAGACCTACATATTACACTTTGAACACAAGAACAAACCAAAACAAAACGAAACAAAAAAAACCCCAAGAAGTGCCTGAATCTTCCCCTCATTTTACTCCTGTGGCATGAATTCAAGATCTCTTCTTTATTTCACCTAGTCAACTCAATTTTCCCTCGTAGACACCAAGCAATGTAAGACAGTAATTATAACTAGGGGCGAAGCAGGGTACACTTACAGGGTCTCAAGCACATACAGAGTAGACGTTAGACTAACAAGTGGCATAGTAGCCCATTATAATTTCATGAGTGTACTCTTTTTAGACAGAGACTTACCACGTAGCTATTGGGGAAGACACTGCTAAAACTACCTGGCCATTCATCTTTGGAGACAGATTGAGATTGAACCCAGAGTAGGCCATTTCCTGCTTAAGTAAAGCCTGGTCTGTTCCGTACCAATTCAGAGTTTGAGTTTCTCTGCCTGCAAAAAGGACTGCATGACATTTACCTCAGAGTTACTTAAATAAGAAACATATGAAGTGTCCGGCGATGCTCCAGGCACATAAACACTGCGTTATTCCAAGGCCGGGTAGTCCCACGTAGCTGGTACTCATTGGTTAGGCAGCCAGTATCAAGGAACGCAGAAATGCTGACCAGTTTTTCAACTAATATAACACAAAATCTTCAGTGCAAATTTTCAAATAGCACTAAGAGCATATATTAACAAATATATTGACATTTGTAAATCAAAAAATGAAATTTTTCTTAATTGCATGTGTTAAAGAGACACAGTTGAACTTAGATAAAAAGGGCGCCAAGGCACTGACTAGTCAGGAAGCCGTGTGAGGGTGAAAGGAAATAAGCTTCTAGTGGTATTCTCACGGTATACATACCCAGCTTGCCTTGTTTTTGAGGTGTATAAAGATTTTCATTATTCTTATTTAAAAACTAAAAGTAGAATTGAAATACTATTGAACCCTCACCTTAAGAATAACAAGCCTGAACAAATACCTGATCAGGTTATTTGTAACACATCCACATTTTTCTTATTAATAAATATATTTACCAAATATCCATGTTTATGTTGAATAATTATCAATATTTATGATATACTTATGTTAATTTGATAAAGTATAAAATAAAAATTCTAACAATACACAAGAAAGATATTATCACTTAATGCCTTAATTTAGAAATTTAAATTTCAAAGTATTCATTTTAGCCACATAATTTCTTGAAAATCATTTCATAAAGCGATCTATAAAAGTTTTTTGAGCTATATATATGTGCAATAGGACAACATTTGCTGGAAAAATTTATTAGCCATGCAAGTACAAGGAGCAAAAATTGTAAAGCTTTTTACTGCTGCCGAGAGCTTGCTTATTTGCCTGTAAATGAGAAGTGATAGGGCTTTTTAGACTCAGCTTAAGGTAAAATAAAGGCAGAGCAATATCATTTAAGAATTAACATTTTCAGAACCTTGGAGATTATGTCTTGCTCTCACTTAAACTTATGGCTAATATTAAAATGAGTGATGGGTAGATGGCTCATAATTTTTTAATTCTGGGGTATCTGTAAGCACAAAATAGAAAGATCACTGAAATAATGTATGCACACTCTTGAGTATGCTTTATGACTCAAAACTGTTTACTGGCTCACCTCACGTACTGGACTCTTCAGGAGAACAGCAGGTTGAGCTAAGCTGCCTGACCAATATCCTTCGTCCCCTCTGTTGGGACCCTGCCTCTTTCCGTCACTTTTGCATCATCTTGGTGGTCCGCACGTCAGGCAGCAGGCATGGCTTGTGTGTGCCAAGAGTTTGCTATGCTTCATACTTAAGGATTTCTTGGAATTTATAGCCTAGTTTTTTCCAGGGAACTACAATGTTACTCAATTTTGGGGGCTGCACACTAGAACACTCACCTTTCCAGAAGGCAACTGCACACAACTTTCATGGCTGATGAACAGCATCGTGAGCAGACAATAACTAGGACTTTGGAAGTCTCTCAGTGCATGTGTACAACTCTGTTAACAGTAAGGACATTGTATAGACATAACTGATTATCTTCCCTCTCCTACTGATAAAGTGACACTTTTGTATGAGGATGATAGGAAAGAAGTGAATTTGGCTGACATTGTTTTTTCTACAGTTTAAAGGTTTGAAGTCACAAATGCACATTTAAGCACCTGTCATGTAGTATATTCATATCACTACAAAGTCAAAAAGGAAAATATTACATTTCAAAATCATGATCTTAACATTACACTTGTGGATCTATTACACTGTGTTTTAAAAGACTATTGGTGTCCATAAAGTATCCTCAGTGATACTCAGAAAGTGATCTTTGTGGAAACAATGACTTTCTTTCAACAGTTAACCTTGTTATGCCTTGTACCTACATGTCCCCCCCAAAGCCTCATGGGGTCATAAGTGGGTTTTTTGGGAGGTGGCTGGACCTAGGGTGTGTGATGCTGGAATGAAGGGTGCCCGTCCAGGATGTGAGTGGTTCTCGCCCTAAGGCAGGAGACTTGGGTGAGATATAAGGGACAGGAAGAGGGCTGCTGGCATCACTTGCTGCTGCTGCTTCCTCTACTTCATTGCCACGGTGACTTCTGCTTGCCACGACGGCCTCTGCTCCACACTGCCCCTCTGCCAGGCCACCCTACCTTGAAGCCAGCCAGCTCTGAACTGAAATGTCTGCAAACTGTGAGCTCCAATATACCTTCCCTCCTTAAACCTGGATGTTGGGTATTTTGTCTCATCAATGAGAAAACTAAGACGACCTTAAACAGACTCATAGATGCTTTTCTATTGAGATTTCAAATAACATGTTTTATGAATTTTTTAAAGAGCAATTTCTGGCTCTATTTACAATAATTTGTTCGGGATACTTTCCACATTTATTTACTGAGTGCCAGATTCTCTACTTTTACCACTGATCAAAGCATTTAATATTATTCTAGAACTATGATACTTAAACTAAAATGCTCGGTGACACCAGCTTTCCTCCATTTGTACTCAACGGCCTCGTGTGGAACTTGTTGGCAGTGCATAGTATCAAAGCCTCCCCGATTTGTGCAGCAGAAACTTTGGGGAAGAAATCCAGAAATCTAGAGCCTGACAAGATCTCTAGGTTCTAATGTTTGCAAAAGTCTGAGAACCACTGTGTATTGGAATCTGTCCTCACCATTAGGATGACCATAAGAAAAAATGAACTGCAGTTTAGAAATTTAAAAAGAATAATTTCTTGAAACATAAAAGTATCCTAAGCATAAATCTTCAGTCCAAAAATTAATGGTTAATCTAATTTTTTCTTATGTAATCACGCATTTGCTTCCAGCAGGATAAAGATCTTCAACTACAGAGACGCAATGACATTTTGATAGTCCTCTAGATATGAGATATGAGTGTGTGGGGTTCAGAGTGAGAGTAACGCTCTGGTCAGAGTTCGGTCTGATGCTTCAGGATTGAAAACGATGAAGGATAATGACGGTGAGGGACCTCATTCTAGTCACGCCCTCCTGTCCTAATTTCCCTTTTCCCTGTTTGGACTTCTCCCTCATTTCCTCAGGGAGCCGAGTGATTGATAGCCTAATCCAATGACTGTATTACCGCTGCCTCAACGAGGACTCCTTTCCTTATCATTAGCAGTTAGCCTATGGTTACATTCACAGCTCACTGCTTGGTTCTGCCCCTGAGATTTAAGGGTCTGGCCTTTAGAAAATATTTAACATAAAGCTGAAATCTTGACACACTGAGAACTCAGTTCTCTGCAAGGCTTCTTTAATTAATCCGATGTATGGCACCATTGTTCTATATGAAGCTGTGACACAGTGAACTGTTTCTGAAGCTTACAGAGATGTGTAGTCCTAAATTAAACAGCCACTGACGTGTACCTACACTGATTTTTTTCATACAGTAGAGACGCTTGAATCTGTGAATATTTAAATTCAGGCTCAAAGAGTGACACAATCCTCTCGGTTTTACCTTCATAATAGAACATTTTTTGATTAACTTCGAGCTTGAAATCACTCTTTATGAAAAAAACACACACAGAGGAAAGAAATTTAATAATTCATTACCACTGCTGCAAAGGTAAGTTTTCTTAATATGCTTTGCAGAGTTCTTTGGTTTACAAAGGCTATCAAAATTTTCTTAGGAACTGGTATAGATATTAATTTATTTTCTTAATTTTACACAAAAGAAAAATATGTACAATTATAATATCCATACGGCTTTTAAATATTGTTTGATTATACCACTTATCCACAGGAAAGTAATTGTTTTAAAATATCTGAGAGGATGTAGACCTTGATCTGTGCCTTAGACCTCTGCCCTGGCTTCAGCCCATGGATGAGTGGTAAGCACCTACAAATATGGCAGCTGAGTCCCAGATGAAAAATTATGCATCTCATAAACTGCTATTCTGCTGAAATGTCAAGCCAAGGAAAGGCTGTGCCTGAGACTCAGCACTTGGCATTTTTCTTCTGTCTGCTTTGTTGCCATGAAGCAAACAAGAACAGTGAGGGTTTGTGTAGGACAGGTAGCAGCAAGCTCGCTGTCAAAAATCTATTATTAGGGCTCTGATCTCCTGCATAGACCAACCAGGCTAAACAGTGAGAAGCTCAGGCTCCAGGAAAGGCAACATAATGAAAAAGGTGATCTTTTTGTCAATCTATACATGAATATATTTAAATGAGCATCATTTAAATGAGTATATTTTTTAATGGGAAACTTCTCTGAGCAAAGTGTTCATTTATAATGAAAATTATAATTCAGCATCTTTATGTGATATGCCTACTTTTAACTGTTCTGCAAATATACCATATGTGTATACACACACACACAAACACACACACACACACACACACACACACACACACACACACATATATGGTCTTTAATAATTTCATCTGTTAAATTTGTGATAATCTAACAATGTTTTTATATATGTGAATAATAAAAACAATTTTTGTATTATTTTGGTACACACAGCATAGAAAAGAAGTTTGAATAAAATAGAAGACTTTCATTTTGATTATTCTTTTTGGCATGATTTCTTACCACGATTTTTTTTCACTTAAATTATATCTTTATCTGCAAGGCTATTTTAAACATTTCAGTGTTAAAACTTAAGATCTTACTGATAAAGATGGTTACAATACATAGCTTTAATTTATGACAGATAGTAGGTGTGTTTTTCTAAAAAGGTTTTATGCATCAATGGTCATGTGATTGACACATTAAAAATTAAACCCATTAACAACTACTTTCTAATAAAAAACACTGTATTTTGTGATATAATTGTAATGTGTAATGTAAGACTTTAAAGGAAGCCTGCCAAAATCTTCAGTTGCCTGCATGTGTGAAAATAGTTATTTTAAAGCAAAATGTAACTAACACTTTTGAGTTTAGTGTCTATCATATGTTTTGCCATCTTCTTGAATTTATACAAATATTCATAGATGCATACATTAAAAAAGTTTAAATTCATGATGAGGGTGGTTTATTGGGTTTGAATTTATGTACTGTCCAATGTAGAGTCCAAGTTGCTAATCTATTCAGGGTACGAATTGTTCAGAGTGCTTTTAAAACATTAATAAAATATGTAAAGTGGAGTGAACACATAAAATTCTTTTTAAGTAACTATAATGATACTCATTTGTGCAAGTGTACTATACTATATATTTCACACTTCCAGCCCTATACAGCACAGCGCCAGAAATTATTCGCAAAATTCATCCTTGTATCTCTTTTATTGGCAATTAGTATGTTTATTTTATAAAGAAAACATGTTTAGGAAACTTATAAGCACAAATGTTCAGTAGCCCACACAGCTAAGCATCAAATTATTTACTCATTTATAGGTTGAGAGAATGCTTGTGGACTATGCCATTAAAATTTCTTGAGAAATATATGCACCTTTTCTAGACATTCTACAATATTCTACTTACAATTAGCAAATTTAGGTTGAAAAGATGACACATCTTAACGGCTTTCTTCAACAAATTATTCAGAAATTAATAATAAAAGTTTATGTTTTGATATTAAATAAACCTAATAATTTGAGGCAAGTATCAAACAGTTAAAATTAAGAATAAGAATGTCATTATTTGTATTGTTCATATGCTGTTTTGTAGATAGATGTCTGTTTGTTAATATGTTGTTTTCTTTTATTTTTAAAATAAATATTAAGAAAAGAATGTCCTTTAATAAAATAGAAAAAAATTGACAAGCAAAATCAGTTAAAACAATTTTTAAGCTTGTTGGAAATGTTACATTGAGCCTAGATTACTACTTAAAGTGCCTCCGAGAAAGCTGTGTCAGATCTTCTCCCTATGTGTGTGTCTACATGTGTGTTTACACACACAGCAAACATATGTGTACAGGACAATGGCATAATGGTAAATCTAAGAAATGTGTCCACTTCATATTAATAAAAGGCACTAAAACCACAAGAAACATCAAAACTTCTTCAAATGAGTTTATTCCATTGAAAAACTCTTACTCTTTCTTCTTTTTTAATGAAAGAAGTTTCCCTCATGAAGTCTTTCAGAGGAAAGACACATCCTTAGTTTATGCCATGCAACTATCTTTTAAAAGAATGTTATTCATTGGGCTGGGATGTGGCTCAGTGGTAGAGCTCTTGCTTTGCATGCACAAGGCCCTGAGTTCAATCCCCAGCACCACATATGTTAAAGATCCAATAATAACAGTAATAAATAAATATATTAAAAGAATGTTATTCAAAGGAAGGGCTTCATGTGAAAATGTTACACCACTGCTGGCTACCAACATTGTATAGATAGGCGAGAGCAGTCACAGAGAGGAGAGCTATATCAACATGCTCTCATTATTCGAAGACAAGAAAGAAAACTAAACTTAAGCTAGGAAAAATAGTGAATAATTCACTCAAGGATAGAGTTTACAATTCATTATTTACTGATAAGATTAGGATTTCTTCCAATCAAATATGAAAAATCAATGACTTTCTTCTCTCTCTCTCTCTCTCTCTCTCTCTCTCTCTCTCACACACACACACACACACACACACACACACACACTAATTTACTTAAGTGAATTAACTGCTATTTGATACAGCAAAGGTTTCTTGCCTGGATTCTAGAAAAAGGCAAATTAGACAGTATGAATTTATCAGTGTTAAAACTGTACTATCCAAAGAAAAGTAGACAATCTTTAAAATCAATTATTTAGATAGAAGTACTGATATGGTGGAAAGCTTAATCTGCAATCCTAGTTTCATGAAAATATCCCTTAGGAATAGTGAGCAAAGTTTCTGTTGATACTGTTCTCACTATGAAACCACCTAATCTATAAGTCAAAGTTTAGGACCCCATACCATGAATATGAATGTTGCCAGGTATCTTTCCCATCTTTGAGACTAGCGTTTTGAAGTCCTTCTCTATGAGCAAAGTTCATATATCTCAAGCATCTCTTCCTGATTCTAATCACCTGCAGGTAAGTTGTAGGGAAGGGAATATAGTTTCTGAAAGAGCAAGGTTGAAGACAAAAACCTAAGGATGTGATTCTAATTCCCTCTCTTACTAGAACTCTTAAAATGTAACAAGTAGAACTTAACTCTCTATGGACTTTATGATTTCATCTATTTAAAAGAAAACTTTCTTCAAAAAAATATCATATTTAAACTTTGTTGAAGTTACCTATTTGCAAGAAATGCGTTTAACACTGTGATATTTACATAGCCTGATATGATAAGACATCCATACAATGAATGTGGAAGCACCTTCAACCATTCCTGTAAAATGTGAAAGCGAGAAAGCGCACATCCTCAGTAAACATTGTGAAAGATCCTTGAGTGAGCTGACACTTCACTCAACATGCTCAAGAATGTAGGGTAAGTATATGTGTAACTTCCATGTTCTAATATTAAACATTTGTCTTTCATAGATTTTTTGAGATAATTCATCCAGAAATGTAATTCATATTGATGACTGCAAACACATATTTCAGTCTAAGACATAGCAGCACTTCACAGGAAACTTCCAGTCTATACAAATGTTGGACTATGTCCATTTATAATTTATTTTTAAACAGTGTGAGAAAACTCCACTTATACCCTGTAGATCTCCAATCACTACTAACAGCCACTCTTCCAAGCACCAGTCTTGGGGTGCACAAAATAATTAGGGAATAAATAGAAATTTAAAAAGAACATAAGTGGAACAATATTCTTGAGATATAGCAAATAACTACTCTGGGGAAATGATTTACTGTGAAATGATAATGAATTCTTTGTTCATACAGCAGCACATAGGGTACATGTACTCATTCACACTGGATAATAAATTCTCAGCATCATGAATGAAGCAAAGTCCAAAAAATGGTCTTTATTTCATCAGCAGCACTAAGTTTTCTATCTGAGCAGATATCAGTGCTACCAGCAACTAGACTAAACTTCAGAGAGATTTTAGATAAAAAAATAGTTTTGGAAAAATAAAACCTATAAGCTCTTAACAAAACATTAAATAAACAATTCAGTAAGTTTTTCAGAATATTGACAAAATGCCCATCAAAAATATGGCATAACCGCTGGGAATATAGCTCAGTGGCACAAGGGTCTGCCAGGAAAGCACAAGGTCCTGAGTTCGATTCCTGATACAAAAAATTTTTTTAAACTATGGCATATTAACATAACTGATAAAGAAATCTGACAAAGCATCGCTTATCCCAATTATATGCAAAAGATTCTGACATTTTTCTTATTCTTTTCCATTTTTGAAAATATTGATTATAGGTCATTAAACTTGATTCCATCATGTACTCATGAGGTGGGAAGCGATGTCTGAAAAACACTTCTCTAAAATCCAGAATAATTTTCTTTGAGCTAATGCATCTTACGAGAACAATGTGGAAAGGCGGCCATTTATGTATTGCAGGAAAACTAACCCAGGTGCTGCTCTGTTTATCCATTTAAGCAAAACAAAGGCCCTACTTCAGGCAGCAGATATTTTATTAGGAGAAAATAATGCGAACTGAATAATGGGCTAGAGACCGTATTGAGAAGAGAAATATCCTCCCCGGCAGCGGAAAGTTATGCATTGTTAGTTGGGTAGCCAAAATTGAACTCCACTTAGGTTTTGTTTCTAAAACATCTATGATTCAAGCAGCTCTTTAAGAGAGGGCCTTCCAGTGCTGTAAGGGAACATTTGGGAAGAAAGCAGCACTGTGCTATGACACTGTTTTTAATCTTGAAAAAACATCTAGCGTATTTGTGAGGTTTTCTATATTGGAGCAGGATGTGAAGTCCTGGAAGCCATATTTGATAAAACAGAAATAGTATTTAGCCATTTTTATATTTTCATCACCACTAAAATTTGAAACCATTATTATTTAACACAATTTTACTAGGCTGGGCTTTGCTGTAACTCATTCTGAAGGCACTTTGTTATGGAATGTGCTTCTGTCTTAAAATACATAATCTCTGTTTAAACTGCTTTACAGATTCTATTACCTTTAAACTAAAGCAGGCATTACTTTAAAGGAGAAAAACTGCATTAATTTTGTCATTACAGAGAAAGGCTATTTTCAAAACAGATTGTTTAATGTGAAGGAACTTAATATAGAACCTATTAGAAATGACGTACAAGTCCTTAAAAGTATTAGGGACTTTGTGTGGTTTAAAATGAATGTTCCACCTAGGCTTTGCTGAACTTATAGACTAAGTGAGTATTTATATATGAATTTATAAATCTTAGAAATAGAGTTTTATGGAAAAGCTAACAGGCCCTGAGGTATAGCTGAACTTGTTTTCAGGTGCTGCTATAATTTCCTCTGTGTGTATACTTAAAGACTGTGACACAAAAGACTTTCTAATGCTGTAATTTTGTAGTTTTATTAGACTGAGTTATAGTACAGGGGAATATTCAGAAATTACAACTTAAATGGAAAATGTGAATGGTGTTACTTATATAAAATACTACTGCAATAGTTCTTTTATTAATTTTTAATGTTCAGCACCCTCTGTGACCTCCTTTATTCTCTTGCTGTCACAACTGCAGACTGGAAAAATTGAAACGGATTGACAGAAAACACAGTGCACGTTGCATCCCCACCCTGGAACCTCTGGGCTCTTTCTGGGGCACGTGCTTACCAGGCCATGTTACTCTGCATTACGGTAATAGTCAAGACCCTGTTTGCTGGCTCCTGATAAAAGACAGTGGTGTGTGGCTGTGCAGGTGCTCACCAGCCTTCTTTCTGACACTGTGGGATGGGGATCCAATTAAAAGCAGAATATAACCTTTGGCTGTTGTTCTAGCACAATTCATGGACATACTTCACACTCCCATAACAGAAGACCTGAGCATGGCTAGAGCTTTATTTATGTCTACCTAGCCTCTTCCAAAAGCACCGCTTTGGTCTGACTCAGCAATGATCTGCTTGAATAGCGGGACCCTGCTCTGTTATGCACGTCTCCCACTTTCTCCGTCACCAAGGAGACCAATCCCCATCCTAGCACAGTCAAGAAC
Source organism: Dinomys branickii (assembly GCA_004027595.1). Classification (NCBI taxonomy): domain Eukaryota; kingdom Metazoa; phylum Chordata; class Mammalia; order Rodentia; family Dinomyidae; genus Dinomys; species Dinomys branickii. The sequence goes on from PVLD010002830.1 coordinate 49,695, forward strand.
CTCACAGCATTGTCTTTGCAAGGCCAAGTGCATGTTGTCACAGCAACAGAGCACACAGGGCAAAGAGACCGAATGAGACTTGGGGAAGAAGACCTCTTTCTTCAAATTCAAGCACTGGAGGGTGTGAAAGAATGTGCAAAGGTGTGAGGTCTGCTAGTGTCTTGTCAGCCAAAGCTGAAATATAATGCTTTATTGGTATGTTTGGGACAGTGGTGAGAGCAATGTTGCTCAAAGAAGGTAGATTTTAAAATTCTAAGAAGCATAGAAACTCATTCAGACTATAACGAAGACATTACAATCAGGATGCACATATTTCCCTTCTGAAGGCTCTGTAAAGGCCTTTCTAGTAAGTAACAAAGCATCACGATGAGAAGTTCTCACGAAATCACAATCAGAAGTGAACAGGACCTGTGTGAGGCCTGCTCTGCTGTTCTTTCGTTCTGTACTAAAGACATAATGACTTGAGCCTTCACATTCACCCTACTACACTTTCCGTGACTGTTAGAAATAATGACGGGTAGCTAATCAGAACCTGTGGTCATGAGAAAAGGATACTCGTGCTTGCAACCTAATAAATAACCTGGTATTTCAGTGACCTGCAAGGTAGCGTAGCGCAAGGAGAGGGCAGCACCCACCTGACACTCCCCCATATGTAGTCTGCTTTCCAAGACCAACCGCCGGCCAGGGCGTGCCGTCAGCTTTTAGGCTCATCAGACCTGAAACTGTGTTGGTGGCTGTAACACCATCTGCACCACCTGTGGAAAACATGACATTTGTCTGCAGTTCTTGAAGAAACAATGGTTAGAGTCCAATCAAACTTACATAACCTAGGAAAATGGACACTACTTTCTCTGGAGAACATTTTCTCTCCTTAAATGTCTACATAAATTTAACTCTTACCATCACATTTAAAAGACTAGACGTATTTAAAAATTTTTAATTATCATGAATTTATTTTCTAAATTATAGGTGCATATACTGATGCCAAATGTTTTGTATTCAGTGTTACTTCCCAAGTAATTTACAATCTCTTTGCAAGTCAGGGTGCAATTTCCATGGAATATAAGATAAACATATGTGATTTGTAAAGTCATGCATCGCCTGCATGATTTATGAATTCAACAGATATTGAGTATGGGTTTAAGGTAGTGTGCTGCACTCTCTAATATAAAGGAAACAGCAGTTTCACAGTGTGGAATCTGGTTTTTTTTAATCTTTTTTTTTAATCTCATAAGAGATTGAAGTGCTACTGCTGAATTGTTACATTAGGGGATTTATAATTTAGGGGAAGTCTGCTGCAACTGTAGCTTTGTTTCATAACTTTAATCTTTGCAAAAGAAGTGTTTCTTAGGAAAAATTATGAATGATCTTGTGTTTCTAGGCTAAAATTGAGGGTCTGTTTATTAGATGAATGCCAAATGTACATCTCTATTTGTGAGTTCAAGTGCTCAATTTAATACTTTTCTTAAAATATAAAGATATACCCAAATGCTTGTGGAAAAAGATATACTTCAGTGTGCTACTTAATTCAGGCCAATATTTGCATAACTGAGCAACTGATGCAAGGCTAGTTCTTACCTTCCTTTGCAGCTCTTGCGATGCTTACAATATCAGTGACATTTGGGGTCAACTTGGCAAAGAAAGGAACCTGAACAGCTTGCCTAACCCAGCGACAGATGTTCCGTACCAGCTCTGGATCCTGTTCAAATAGGTCAGTTAAATATAGAACATAATTAAAGAATTGTGATCAAAATATGTACTGCAGCAATAGCAAAGCTGGGGATGTGCAAGACAAATCCAACTTGACAATGAGCTACATGATATATTTCTCAAACTCCTCCTCAATATTACACCTAGACTCATTAGGGAACTAAGGTTAACACACTTCAAGTGAACTGCAAATTCATCACATAAAGGTTAAATTCCTCAAGGGAGTATTTGGAAATAAAATTACAAAGAACCAAATGGAAGTGGGTATTTCTCATTTTCAGTCAAGTAATATCAGGACTGAAACATAAACTTTTGATGGTAAGTTCAGAAAACATTACAGAATTTCTAGTGCCTCCATTGGTTTAAACCTAATAAAATATATTTGAACTGCAAGCTCCCAGGAGAAGCTGAAGCCAGTTGCTTTTATTATTAGAAGACTTAGAACTGCTGAAATGTATTCAAGAGAAAATATATCTGCAACTTCATCATCGGTCTAAATGTGATATATACTATGCACTAAAATGGAGTAATTCAGCTTGGATTATACATGAGCTGATCAGTAACTTCGGCTTACTTTTGTAAATGTTACTGAGATCTGTGCAGCATTTTCAACACTCATCTACTTGAAAGAATTGATCAAAATGACAAAAATGAAATAAAATATCAAATGCTCATTTTTAAAAGCTAGGAATAGACACTTTCCTGTGCCTGTTTCCTGTGATTTTTCAAGCTTTTATTTTCTCATGGGAGAAGTATCATTTAGAGGGCAAACACATATCCTTTCCACTGAAATAACTTCACTTTAGTTATGTTCTTTGATTTCAACACATACAATAGTCCTTTTTTCCATTACTTTGAGTGCAAAATTTATTCTGACAGGTACTGATAATGTGCTTTGATAAATTATCTTAATATATGCAATAGCAATTCATTATTGAACTTGGTAATATTATCTTAGCAAGTTAAAATGTTTTTTGAATAAAAGAAAAACCCAGGAAAAATACAGACATAAATTTAAACTATGAAATAGTAGGCAAGTATATCATTTGTAATTAATATTTTTATATGTAAAAATCTTGCTCTTTGCATTTTAACCTTTTGAATTCTTTAAGATGAGATTTCTAATGTTATAACCTTTAGAAAGAATCTTTTCACTTAGTTTAACATGGCTTGATCTGTCATCCTCTGTTACTATCTGAGTCATGTGTTTATATGGTAAGATACTGAAATGAGTTAATTTGTGTTGATAGTTATGACCTCTATTCAGCAAAACTTAATACTTTAACAAGAAATCTTTGCTTTGGCTTTTTCTCTTTTCAGAACAGTAATTTCTTCATTAAACATAAATATTAAAGAGCACTGTATGGAATGCTCTACAGGGCATACTGTGCATTATGAATAGTAAAATCTGGAGACTTAGCTGTACAAATTCTCACTCATGAAAATGGAGATCTGCCCCTGCCCATGCGATGGTCATGAAATATTTATAACTGCTGCATTGGCATTATGAAGGCAGTTGCATCTTTGTGACTTTCATTTCTAAGTTATGAATTTCCATGGGACTTAGCCTAGAAATGACAGTAACTCTAGATGATATAAATTGTATGGCCTTTGTGAAAGCACTCTTTAAGGTAGAAATTGACAATAATTTAAAGATCACTTAAATTGCACAATACATGGAAGGTAGTCAGATAGGAATTACCGAAACAAATTTAAGATTGTATTTTGTGTCAGTAGCATGAACACTAATAATCTGACAGTGGTTTTCAATATTACTGACCATCATGTCTTTGTAATTTACTATGAACATGTGCCAGACTTTCTTGGCTGACTTTCAGTAGTTGACTTCTTTGAATAAGTGCTCCTTACTAAGTGTTTAGAAATTTGCAAATTCTTCAGAGTTTTTAAATTCTGAAAAACAAATGGCTCTTCAGTAACCTGTGATTATTTGCTTGAATCATCTTCTTTATTTGAGATAGCAAGTTTTGACTCTATCTCTCACCGTGGTTGACCATGTTCAAATACACATTTTTATCTTCATATGTACTCAACTCAGCTACTGACTAGCCATGGAGGCCAGCTCAATCACAATGTGATTACCTGAGAATTTAAAAATCAATTTTTGCAGCAGTATTATTATGAACTGACTTCTTTAAACTGCAAGGTTTCATTTGACAGGTAAAATAGGAAATATTCTGGTGTAAGAAATGTGGTGAGCATAGTCACATGATAAAAATGAGTGTGCACACTTTGAGAATGGAAGGATGGAGTGCAGCTGTTCATATTTTCCTGAGTTCTCATTATTTCAGTGTAAATGTTTAACAGCAAACATAACTGATGTAGTTTCTGTATCTTGACCTCCTCATCTTCCAGTGATGACATGAGACAGATTAACCTCTCTTAATGAGTCAGTTTCCAGAATCTTAATGAAATGTGAAAATTTTATACAACTTCTAATTCCTCCCAAATTTCCAGACAGGAAATATACAAAGGTGTTATTTTTTCTCAGATAAATTGAGTATTTAATAATGTTAACTCCTATTAAAAAGCAAATAAAGCACAAACAATTCTAACCTATTTCTAGGAACCCCCAAAATATTTGTTGTGTCGCTAAATGAAGAAAGAATAAAATCTTGATACACATAGTTTCAACTTAATTCTTTATATACATCAAAATCTAGGCTATGTCTAGATATGCTGAAGAAAAACCAGATAGATTTTAGAATCTACTATATCCTAAAAGCATAAAATGTTAAAAGACTATTTTACAAACACAGAAGTAATTCTGAAGAGAAATAATGAAAAATTATGAGAAAAAGTTAGAAGGAAAAAATGGAAACAAAGCTTTTGTAAAGAAGAAGGGGAAGAGGGGTTGAGGGGAGGGAGATGGGAAAAAGAAGAAATAAGACGTATCATGTGGAGATAATAATCCTCTATAAAGAATGTTATCATTATGCACATCGAAAATGTACCAATGAAATTTTTAAAATGCAAAAATCATGCAAATTGAAACCTGTTAACACCTCTTTCCTGTATCGACTACAGATAAAATCCATCTGGTCAGTAGGTTTTTACTGGCTCTTTCTATAGGTATCAATAGTACTCAACCTGGAGCACGATTTACAGTTGCTCCAGTAGCAGCCGTGTGTGTGTGTGTGTGTGTGTGTGTGTGTGTGCACTTGTGTGTGTGCATGCATGTGTGCGTGGACTTGCTTCAGTGCTTGTGAACTATTTTGCTATTCATGTGAGTGTCAAGATGCTTTCTTGTGATGAAGTTCTGGGCTGCTGTACGCAGGAGCACACCGAAGCGCGCTTGCACGCAGTGCTGGCCCAGGGAAGCCAATGGCGGCCTCAGAGCAATACGTGAGGTGAAGATACCAGACAAGGCCTGTAAAGTGCTCAAAAGAGGAAAACAGTAGCCTAGAGATACATTTTCCCAATTTGAAAATGCTAATGAGGAGCAGCCTCGTGTGCACATACAGTTAATATGGTCTGGAAGAAATTCCTGTGGAAACCAAACACTATAATAGCTAAATCCTAAAAGTGCAGCACCAAATAGATTGGTTGTTGCACATTTTGTTGTTTCGAAGCTTAATTTCTAAATTAAGGCCATAAGGTACTTTTTCTTTGTCTGAGAATTGTGTATTCATCTCAGATGCCCATTTCTGGATTGGGTCTTTGAATTTGGACAGATACATGTTTTTTAATTCTTTGTATGTTCTAGATAGAAGACCCATAAGGTACTTTTTAATTCTTTTTAACTACTAGTGTCTCTGGCTGCACATTAAGGATACTATGTAAAATGACCTTTTCTTTTGAGGTCCTTAAGATGACCTCTGTGCTGTAGGGCAAGATTTCTACCACTTACTTAGCAAGTCACATCTCACAAGTCTCATGTTGTCTGCAGAGGAACATGCACTACAGAATGAGACTGTGAGAATTTCTTGATAAGCCGAATTACAAGTGAAATTTTTGACTTGAAGAAACATTTTGCTCTAATTTACCTGGTAATTTTCACACTGTACAATTCTTTTCAAAATGGATTTCTTAGAAGCTGGCATTTCAATGAATTCACTGAAAAATTTTACCAGTTATAAAATGTTCTCCACTCAGGAACTCCTAGGACTTAATTCACCTGACATGACGAGAAGTGGTGAGCATTTTTATTATGTCTACTTTCCTGATGGAAGAACAGGGGCTCAAAAGATCAATCTGATGCCAGGTTCATCTTCTTAATTTTCCTTCCTATTATCATGTCCTAAACCATCGTATTCTTTACCAAAATTTCTCCCTAAAGTGAAATTCAGCTATCAGTTGTAAACAAGAACTATAAAGGACTTCTCCCTCATATATTCCTGTAAGACTAGATATATAGTTAAAAGAGGTAACAGGGATGTATTTATCCTGCTATGTCAACAAAATAGGACAGAAAGGTTTCAGTACTCCAAGTAAAAGTATTTATGAATGCAAGGGCTGCATGTTGGAATGAGTTCATTTAAATCAACTAATAATTTAGCATGTGTGCTTCTGGAATTTATTTTTTCTGATTTAAAAACTCTAACATGTGTATAGACCCTTAGAAAAAACTTTGGTAGCTTCATTTCAAGGTAAACAATCAATTTATAAACTCCACTCTTAATTTTACATTCCAAAGACAAGAAGACATATTTCTATACAAAGATTACACATGAAAATTCATAGCAGCTCGTAAAAATAGTTCCAGTTTAGAACTAACCACAATAGCCATCAGAATGTAAGTGCAGAAACCATGGCATATCCATACAATGGAATACTATTCAGGGATAGAAAGGCACTACTAAGCCATGTAGTGCCTTTTTTAATGTGCTTGAGTTAAAAAAATACACAAGCAATATATGATATACTTGAGTACATTTACATGAAATCCTACAGAAGAAATATCACGCTAACAGACCACAGAACAGTGGACCCTGGTGCTGAAAGTGAGGATAGGAGAGAGTTACTCTGAAGCAGCAAAAAGAAATTTGGGGAGTGATGGAAATATTCTTCATCTTGACTATAGTGTTCACATATGCAGATATTTACCAAAGCATGTCAAACTCTACACCTAAATGTATTCATTCTGCTATAAGTATATCACACTGCTGCACATTTCATCTGATTTGTGGAAATAATTCTAAGTGTGTTCCTTGCGCAAGCATCATTCCCCAAAATCCTTCTTCCTGCTCCACCCCATCTCTGTCTGATTCCTGGAAGACTCAGCTACTAATATCATCTACAGTACAAAAGAGTGCTGCCTACAGTTTGCTTATTAATAAGGTTCTGTAGCACAGTCTTGAATATCTTTATAAATGAGGAACCAGTTATGTACACACCATCACGACACTATCAATAGGTGTTAGAATTGCTGGCCCACTAAGCCAAAGGGGAGCTCATTGAGCTTCCCACTCACTGCTTAGAACACACTAAAAAGAGTTCAATGGGTAATAAAGTAGAGGCAGTTGCTTGCAGTACTATGTATGGACTCACTCTAGGTAAGGGTAAGTGAATATTTAAGTGCATAATAAGGAGTTTTTATTCTTTGTAGACTTCAGGCAACCTGGAGTTTTATTTCTAAATGCACAGCATTAGTGTAAACATTGTAACAATTGATATTTCATACATCTATTTGTTTATTCACTTAGCTTACATTTTCTAGTGCTAGAGGTAGAAAACAACCACAAACAGAAAACCTCAGGATCTTTATAATCCTGTACTGGTGTGAGGGATTAACCAACCCAGAAAGGAGGCCAGCATGGAACAGGATTCTGCCTGGAGCCCCCGCCTACTGACGGATACATTCAGAGTGAAGAGAATCTAGGGAGGTTATGCTTCTGTCCTGGGAACTTGGTGAGATTCAAGCAAGAAGGAATTACTGCTGAGGTGATTTTAAATAACATAGCAGAGCAAACTTCAATCCCTGGGCAATAAATAGTTTCAGCTAAGGAGAACTCATCCATAATAAGTTGATACTGTTCTTTTAGGAATTTCTTTCTAGCTCTACTATAAGAGCAGGGAAGAAATATCTAGATCTTTGTTGCTTGTTTTGTCAGCTCTTTGGACTTATTTCTCTCTTTGAGATGAAAATTATTTGCAAATATAAAAGTATGGCGACTTTCAAAGAAAACATGGAATGGGACAGGTTTTAAATGTGAACTTTTGTGTGATGCTCAGAAGCTCTTCACAAAATTCATAGGTACTAGATTTTACTCAAAATTGTGAGCAATGTTGACCCTAACAATCATTACCGATTTAATTATACATGCTCATCAGGCTGTTTATAAGAGTAATCAGGATAAGATGTCTGTTTGTATGTGTGTACATGTGTATGTGTGTACATGTGTTTGTATGTGTGTACATGTGTGTGTATGTGTGAAAGGAAGTTCTTTATTTTAAAATTTTTCATGTGTCAAGAAAAGGGCAGGTCCTTCTATGTGGGGATTTATTACAGGAATACAAGAACAAAGAATGAACAGACTGTATCTGTTGGTGAAGAAAGAGTCAGTCCTCCAGGGGCAGGGGCAAGATGCTCTAAAGATCAGTTTCTCCCTCCAAGTTGTTCTCTTACGAATAGCACCACAAAACCGCAGTGTTACCAAATCTGCTTTTATCTCTTAGCATCTCCTTTTCCATTTCTTCAGCTACTCACTCCCTATACTGCCTTTTCAATTCCCCAGTTGAAGTTACCTGCTCTTTGCTCTAGAATCTATATGCTTCAAAATCAAACCCACAGGGAGATGTAATACCAACAGAACTGTCCTTAGTACTCTGCTTGTCCAACACTGCATTTCCTTTTGTACATTGTGGGGAACTATTCTGTGATTTACTGATGCGACACAGAAAGTACCTTTGCTATGGAAGCTTTCCTCTCTACTCTCTTGCAACCTAAGAAAAAGTACAGCACCTGTGCCTAGCTAACTGAAGCTCTAATTAAAAATTCTAACTGCACCATCACAAAGGGGTAAATGTTTATCTGTGTTGAAGGTGGTGTGGTTCAGCCGGCTGGATCCACGATGGCAGCAGCGGTAGACAGGTGCACGACGAGAGGCTGTGTGCCAGCTGGACAATTCTTGGTATCCATTTCTGGATCCTTTTTATTTATTCCTAATTGTAAAGCTTCTTATTTCTGCTTTCCCTGATCCTGTAAGACAATCTTTTATTTTGCTGATAAACATTCTTTTCATTTCTGACAGAAACTGCTTCTATTGTTTGCACGTAAGAAATATTATAGGACTTTTGCCTGATTTATAGCATCAAACTTCCTAAGAAGGTGCTGCTCACTTTTTATTTATTCTTTTAAAAACCACTTTTTATTTATCCAAAAAATGGTTGTGATTTGTTCAGTACACAATGTCTGGTTCAGTAGATTGTGGTCAGGGTAGCTGGGACACATGCTTTTGTGGCACTCTGTGTACGAGGCATGGTCTGTGCTCATTTTCCCATAGAAAGGGGCTATGAGCCTGGAAGGTATCAGAATAAGGCATCAATTTTGTCCGCAGAGAACCTGCACTCAAGTTATAGCCACACAGGGCACTGAAACTTTGTTAGAATCAGAATGAACGACCTTTGTGATTATAGCATGTCTCTATTCCTCTATAAATCACTTAGGATTTGAAGGTGTCATAATACGCCAGAGACCTGGCAGAACTGAGTGATATATATCAGCCAGATCCAGGAGAGGCTGATTTGATATGCAGTAAGAGAACCTAGGAATTCTTAAAAGATGGACATGGAGACAGAGAAGAGTAATATAACCCATAAGGAAAAACATCAAGATGCACTGAGATTAAAATGTGATCTCCCTCTCACTCTGAATACCTGCATGATTACCAATTCGACAAGGATCTTTCATGTATCGAAACTCAACTTTACGAAAGTGCCTATAGCCTATATTGTTGATAAAACAATTGATGAGGCGTTCATAAGGGAAAACACCTTCAAATTGCTTGATATACAAAATCACAGTAGTCCTGAAAACAGACAGGTATTTACTCTTTCAATAGTCAACAAATGTAAAGTACCCAAGGGACTGACAAATTTAGATAGTTTATACTTTTGAATTTTTCTGTTAAAAAGGAAGAATATGATCAGCTGCACTGGTTTATATAATTAACATCTAGATGTAGAAGAACCTAATTATGTTTAATATAATCTAGATGCAGGCAGGTTCCAGTTTATAGACCAGACTACACCACACACTTTCCCACTGGTGAATATTCCTCAGATCATAACAAGGAAACAGCTGAAATCACATCTAAACTCATATACACTCATTATTCTTTGGCCCTTTATCTGGTAAGTGGAGGATGTGTGGAAATGCAAAACTGTACTAAATCTGGACCGATGTCCTTATTTGAACACTTGCAGCCACCCTGGAGCCACCCATGGAGGCTTTATGAACAGGAGCAGACATGAAACAGACATGAAACAATCCAAATTAGTCCTCTATTTGAAGTATGTAAGAAGTGAATTACAACTTAGCTTAGCAAGGGAACCCTTAATTGCTTTTACATGTAGTTTGTATGTAGGTTGGGAGTCCGATGGTTAAACTGGCTTGTCAGCTTACTTTGCCGGAGAGCTTCCCAGAAGGTTAGTGAGGTACACTCTGGGTTGTTTGGATGGTCATGGATCTTGCGCCTGGAGCCCTATGTCTTTCCCTGGGTCCCTGCTCTCTGTCGCTAACCCCCGCTTTTACTCTCGGGCACCATGAACTGAGATACTGTGTGCCACCTCTGCTTCTGTCACAGCGTGTCTGCCTCAGAGTCACCTCAACGCAGGCTGAGCCTGTGAAGCCTCAAGCTGAGCTACATCTCTCCTTCCTCAGCCAACGTGTCAGATGTTTCGCTGCACAACGGAGAAGTCACCCATACAAGGAGACAGCAAGGAATGCGATTAGGGTTGAGGGCGCACAAAATGATGCTGGGAGGAGGAACACATATGGAACAACATATGGGTAAATAATACAAGGAAGAAGACGTTAAAATCTGAGAACAGGTAGCATAATATGAAATGGGAAAAAAGCTAGTGTATATGAAGGCAGCAGGGAGGAGGCATGGGTTTCCCTAGAGGTAAGGATCATTTTCCAAAAGATTTTAGCCTTACTCTTTAGACATTAACACATGCAAGGAACATGTTTAAATCCATGCTTTAGAAACATAACTCTTATCTACAGAGGTCACCCCAAAATGTACACATACTTCAGCAGTTTGCCCTTCTAATAAGTGTCTGGCAAGTTATGGCTACCACTTTGAGTATCTGTTGTAATTGTAGAAGTCAAAAGTTACTTGTATTAATATCATGATGTTTTGATAAATTTAGTATTAAAATATTTGTACAAATTTTTCTTTTCCTGATGTACACATTTTTGTGGACTCTGTATATCTGTAGGACATGTAGGATAAGAAAAAACATAAGAAGAGAGACCCATCAGAAAAAAAGGATTTATAGTAAACAAGCGCCTATCAGAATCAAATATTTCAAGCAAACTAGGATGTCATTTTAAGTATAGAAATTACAACCTGTTCAGATAAGGACAAATTAGAGCTGGGGAATGGAAATAAAAAATGATTCCGTAGACCCTAATTGCTGTGGGATGGCAATTTCTTCAACCGAGTGATAAATACAGGGTAAGTATATTTTGGGGAGAAAACAGTGACTGAGTTTTAGATATACTGAGTTTGAGTATACAGGATATGTAGATCAAATAATTTGACAGGGTATAGAGGAATTTGGCTCTTAGGTTCAGAGTTTTGGAAATAGTCTAAAGATGTATTACCACATACATAAGTGGTCAGTGAAGCCTTCTGAATGGATGAGAAGATGGTAAGAAAGGGGATTAACTTGGAGATCACCGATAGTAAGCCTCCTCACCCTTGCAGTGGTCAGAGAGAGGAGAACCTGAAAAACTACAAATGAGAAGTGTAATTGCATTAAGAGAGATCTGCTTCATGTAAAATACTTCAGAGGAATCAGGTAGCACAAGGGTGGAAATGTGAGCAATACATTACACTATCAGAGTCATGGGCAGTTTACAAGTATGCAGTCAGAGAGACAGAAGAGATATGGAAAGCAGACTGTAATGTGTTGAAAATATTTGCAAACATACTCATACATAGTCAAAGAAAACCAACAAAAATAAGTGTAAACCATGAAATTTAGAACTATGTTTGACATTTAAAATGTATGCAGTAAATATATGAGAATTATTGTGCAGTTATCACAATTAGAAATAGTGACATGGTTAAAGAGATCATTTGCCATATTAAGAAGCAATGCATGGGATACGGGTTCTGTCATCAGCATGTGGGAAGCCAATCTTTGCAGAACCATTTATTAGAGAGACTCTCTTCCTCTCAGTGAAGGTGTTTGGCCCCTTCTTCGAGGAAAATAAGGCACCTCAGTGTGCTTGGAGTTGTTTTTGCGTTTTTTATTCTGTTCCATTGATCCTCAGGTCTGTTTCTTTGACAATATCATGCTGCTTTTATTATGGTACTTTGTAGTGTAACTGCAAATCAGTGATTCTTGTGTCCTCAGCCTTGCCCTTGCTGCCCAGAACTGCTTTTGCTATTCCAGTTCTCTTGGGTTCCATATGAATATTAGGGTGTTGTCTCAGTTGTTAGGTATGCTGTTGGGATTTTGATTGGCACTATGTTACATCTATATGACAGTTTTGGACATAGGTCCATTTTCACGATTTTTGTTCTGCCTATCCAAAAGCAGTGGATGTCTTTGCACTTTCTGAGGTCCTCTTTCATCTCCTGTTTCAGAGCACTGCGGTTTTCAACGTAGAGCACTTTTACTTCCCTGATTAGATTGATTCCTAAGCATCTCCTTTCTCTGGATGCTCTTGTGCAAGGTGTGGTTTCCCTCGCTTCTCGCTCAGTGAGTTTGTTACTAGTGCACAGGAACCTTATTGATTTGTGAGTGCTGACTTTGAGTTCTACTGCACTACCAAATTTGGTTATTAAATGTAGAAGTCTTTCAGCAGAGTTTTTAGCATCATCTATGCAGAGTACAATGTCATCAGCAAATAATGATAATTTAACTTCTTCCTTTCCTGTTCATCCATACTCCCTATACTTTTCTTTTTCTTTCTTTCTTTCTTTCTTTCTTTCTTTCTTTCTTTCTTTCTTTCTTTCTTTCTTTCTTTCTTTCTTTCTTTCTTCTTTTTCTTTCATTTGTTCTTTCTTTTCTTTTTGCTTTCTTCCCTCCTTCCTTTCTTCTCTCCCTCCCTCCTTCCTTTCTTTTTCTTTCTTTCTTATTCTTCCTTTTTTTTCTTTTCTTTCTTTCCCTCCTTTCCTTCCTTTTGTCCTTCTTTCCTTCCTTCCTTTCTTTTTGTCTAATTGCTCTGCCTAAAATTTCCAGAACTACTCTGAACAGGCATAGTGATAGTGGGCATCCTTGTCTTGTTCCTGATTTAAAGTGAAATCTTTACATTTGTGATTATTTAGTATGATATATGCTGTTAGTTTATCATAAATGCTTTTATCATATTGGGATAAAGACCTCCAATTGCAATTATCTTTAGGATTTTAGTCATAAATGGGTGTTAGATTCTGTCAGATATTTTTTCTGTGTCTATTGAGATCAGCATGTGTATAAAGAGAAAAAGAACATGTTCTTTTTAACAGTGTCAGTTGGAATTTAAATAGTTTTGAATTCTTACAATGTGTTCAATGACAGTATGAGACCCAAAAACTGGACTTTATTATTTAAATGTATAAAAATTGAGAAGAATAGATTAAACCCAAAGAAGATATGAAAATTATTTCCAAACAATATTTAAAAATCATACATAATACTCAATTCTTTGCTAAATACTCTCATATATGTTAAATACATTGTGCCTTGATAATTCTAGTTTATTGTTTTCCTCAGGTTATTCCTAGTGAACAATATTAGGACTATTCTTCTTGCAATACTTAATCATCAACTCATAGGGATCTCTTTCTTATCCTGCTATAGATTCAAATTGTATCTTTTGTTTTAAAAAGAGTAACTGTTTACTATACTTTAATTTTTCTACATTATTTCTTCAAATGTTGTTTTTAAGAAAGTGCTTTCCTGATAATAAAAGATGATTTTCTAATTATTGTGGAAGAAAATAAAACCTTGACTAATTACTCATAATAAAAGTAAGTAACACTAAAAAGCTATCTTTCTATTTCCTCTGAGTAAGAACACACTTCTGTCAAAATTTACTGTTTACCATTTTTAGTTACATATCACTCATTTTTACTGTACCATTATTTTACTGTATATTCCAAATGTTATTAAAATTTTAAAATATTCAGATAAAAATTCATATAATAAATTACATAAACATATTCTATCTTAAATTACTTTGGTATATTCCTAGTTTTTGGACTCTTGTGATTGCAGGTTTTATAAGTAATACTGGGCTAAATGTTCTAGTGATTGTTGCTCATAATTCGTTTAGGTGCTCAGGTTTTATGTTTGTAAGTAAAGTTGAAATTTGTTTAAACTTTGTTTGTAAGCAAAGTTTAAATTAATTACAGATAGCAAGCAAACAAATACAGGCTTTTAGAACACATGATCCCTTAAAAGATCTAAGAAATCAACAACCCTCTGTCTGACAATAGTGGAAACTTACATTGCTGTATTATACAGGCACAACTGGTAAAGTGGACAGAAGCGTGTCTTTCAGTTGATGCAAAGTTCCACTAGTATCACACAGTCAGCTTTAGCGTCTCCTTCAAAGTCCCAAAGAGCGAAGCGTGCAGGGCTTCTATGCCTCATGCACTATAGGTCCCTCCAGAGACAGCACATGAATAACTCAGTTCCTCCACACATCATGTAGCTTAAGCCTCCATTATTCATAGCGGGAATTCTTTGAAGCTTATCAGGTAGATATCCCTTTTAGGAAATAGTAATAATGCTATCATAGTTTATCTATCGTTTTGTCTACATAACTAAGAAATACACAGCTGTGAATATCCCATGTACAAACCATGATATTCAGGCAAAACCAATCACCACACATATGTATTAGGACAGTCATATTAGTTCACTCATGTTTAATGACCAAACCAAAATTTATCTTGTTAATTATCTAACAGCCATATCTTTACACTAAAATGCTTAAAGTTTACTGAAATTTTTTGAGATTATATTGCAATCAATCAGTATAGAAAGTTACTTGTTTATTCTAACATCATATTATTCTTATTATTTCATAAAGAGGGTTTTTATTTCATGTCTGTTTTATTCCATATTTAACTGAAACTTATATTTTGTTTAAAGCAAGATGAATTAGAGAAAATATTTCCCAGATAAATGAAAGGCAACTTCTGAGTACTACTTCGTAGATTTTTTGGTCAATTTTTTAATGAACCTGAGCCTCAAGTAGCTATTCAAAGAAGAAAGGCAGAGAAGAGGCATAATGGCAAAATTGAATTTTATTAAGATTTGACGAATAGGAAAGACTATTCCAAAAATATATTTTATTATTTGTAATTTCTACCAATTTAAATATTGTATAAATTACTTTTATAGTAATGTCATTAATTTTGAATTATCAGTGTTAGAATGGAAAGAACAATTAACATCACAAGATTAAAAATTGTATATATTTCTCCCTGGAATGCAATCAAAGTTAGCAGTGTAGAGTTGAATTATTATTCCAGTAGTTCACCTGGCTAAATGAGGCTGCATGGGCATCTCTTGGCTAATACTGTAACAGATCACTGTCAGAAAAAATTTGGAGTCACTAGGCTTGAGTGACACACTAGATAAACGTCTGAAGCTACATCTGAAATGCAAATATGCACAAAAGAATGATAGATCATTTCTATCTCATCTCTACCATATCAATATTAGAATTAACAATATAAATATACTGATATCTTATTTCTAGGATACTTCCCATTAGTTCTATAATATCACCATATATAATGAATCTCAAGAGTAGTTAGAAATATGATTAGGATTTCTGAAAATTTCAAGTCCAAAGAGTATAGCTACTTAGATGCCAAATCTTACTGAGATGCTTTATATAATCACTTCTTGTTTCTACACCCACTTTCATGTTGAACATAGTAACAGAAAACATATACAGGTGTTAGAAAGCTTGGTTAATTCTCAGCCAAGTGACTCACTTGTACCAGCCTCCCTGCATGATTCAAATGTTTTGCGAACTACACAAAACCACACTATACGAAACCTTTCACTGAAGGTTACAGTGGCCAATTTTTGCACTTGGGTTTTGGGGTTTATCGCATGGAATGAGGTGGTCCTCACAAGGGAGGAAAGGAGAAGGAGGACAGGAAGACTAGAGGAGACCTGAGAAACTGCAGCGACCCCTCTGAAGTGTTCTGACCCTTGTGTTTCACAATAAATGAAACAATGATGCCATCTAGTTAGATAAGCTTAAGGATAAAAGTGAAAAGGTAGATTTTATTGTTCAGACACAGATAAGGGTAAGATAAAATCAATCAAATTCTTGTGCTTTTATTAAGGAAATTAATTCAATTTCTATTTAAAAGTTATATAATGCTTAGGCCAAGGCAGGAACCCAGACAAACACAGCGCCATAGTACAATGGGATCCCTTTTTACACTCTTACCTATAACCAGGACTTCTCATACTGAAAGACGTGGTGCTGTATTTCTTTCATCTGGAAGTTGTGCTTCCAAGTTTGTTTATTTCATCTGAGATACTACTGAGATGATCCTTGTTAGAAATCTTTGTTCTCATTGGGTCTCTAGGAACATTGAGAATTCACTGGTGTTTCTTTGTCTAGATATAATGTCCAGAACCACACAACCTTCATGTCCAGTTCTTCTGTTTGGAGTTCTGCAGTGTGAGCAACTTCTTTAAAATGATGGAATATTTCATCAAAGCATGAGGTCTCAGAGCTAGTCTTCCTGCTTACATAATATGACTTTGCTACTTTAAAGACACCAAGCTGCTTTTGAGAAATTCATAGCAGTTACACAGAAATCAACATGTATAGAGTTATTTAAATTACCTCACAAAAGCATTGGTTTTATCAAAGATACACAAATATATGTGTGTATGCATGCATATGTATGGGGATATGTGTTCTGTATGTAGCTGTGTATGTATACACATAGCTCGGTATTAGTAAATGTAATAAGAGTGGAAATGATATGAAACTAGAAGCAGCAATAGCATCCCTTTGGTCAATTTCTTTTGAGCTAGGAATTCTGTCATTTAAAGTCTTCATTCTCTGTTTTAAAGACATCTTTATCTGCTTAAAGCCAAATGCTCATTCTTCATGCTTGAACATGAATACAATTCAAAACAGTTTAAAAAAATGATGGCGGTGCCTCATCATGCGTGGAGATAATTATAAACCATGTACTCTGGAAAAATAAACTGTGAATGTATAGACAAATCAGTGGAATTCTTTATTATCATTGACTACACACTAACAAGCATTAAAAGCAAAAATTAAAGAAAACTATTATATAGAGTAAATCTCTGCTGTTCACAGACTACACATTTGCAGTTTAAACCATTTGTGAATGATTCCATGCAAGGCACAGTAATATGTGATTGCATACAAAATCTGGACCCTGTGCTGAGGCTACAGGGAGCGAGTCACTTGCTGAAGTGGGATGCACCTTTGAGAGTTTTTTTAGTGACTACACATTTTGACATTCTTAAGTTTTACTTAGAGGATAACAATTTTTGAGCTGATCAAAAATATTTTCATATGAAATGACTCCCTAAAAAAGTCAATTGCTAATTCTTATGATGGAAATTAAGAAAAAGTGAAATAGTTTTTGAAAATGGATGAGTCTTGGCCAGAAAAAAGCATATCTGAATAAATTGAGTGGTGACTCAGATAAAAATGGGTACACCATATGCTCTATATGCGAACAAGAAAAAGTGATGTTTGAAAATATTTTAGCCAGTGCTTAATTCAGAATTAATGTTAATAGCATTATAAATTACTTTAGCTCTGCTTCTATAGAATCATTAGGGGTCTAAAGGGATCATTTAAATATTTCAGTTATACTTGAGTGCATTTTACGAGGAAAATTA
This sequence comes from Dinomys branickii, assembly GCA_004027595.1. NCBI lineage: Eukaryota > Metazoa > Chordata > Mammalia > Rodentia > Dinomyidae > Dinomys > Dinomys branickii. Next base: position 67,455 of record PVLD010002830.1, read on the forward strand.
TGTATTATAGTGATACCTGGGATATAAAAGTCCTCAGGACATAGCCCTTATGAGTATCTATGTCTCAGTACCAGTAGATTCCCTTTTCTCCTATTATTTCTTGTTAATTCTTCAATAATTGCTAAAATTTGACTTAACTTATTAGCAAACTCTACTTTCTTAAGGAAAGAGAAGGTTTCCAACTCCTATTTACATTTGTCTGCGAAATATCTAGAAACTTTAGATTCAGAAATATCCAAGTGCTATCCCTGACTATGGTTAAACTTATTCCTGTAGCTTGATTGCACTCAACTCATTTTTCTATACCTCACAGACACTACATTCCGTGTAATGACAGAGTGCGAGGTCACAAACAACTTTCAGGCTAGGAGGGAAGATGAGTTCATCTAGCCATAGAGCGAAGTGGTGTGGGAGGAGGGAAGTTCTCCATGCTCCATGAAAAGAACAGCAGGTCAGGGTGGTAAGCCTCTGCTTTCCTGGTGGTGTTATTTATCAGCTAGATGATGGCTGCCTAGTACACTGTAAGAGATCAAGAAATTTTAATGGCAAGATAAACAGCAGACCTTAAGGGAACAGTACCTATGGTCAGAAAGGCTTGGTAGAGCTATTGAATATGTCCTCAGAGAACAAACCAGTACGCAGGCACTGGAGGAAAATCTGCGTCATTACCTAAAGATGAACAACAGTACCATGAGGGACGAGAAAGACAAGGAATGAAGACTCTGAGGCGGATGGGGGGAAATCAGACCACAGTGGAGGTTTTCTTCAAAAAAATTGATGTTGGTATCTCTCATAAATTTTTAAAGAAAATATTCATTTTGTTTTACATCATGTTTTCCTTTGCAATGTGCATAGGAAACTTTGCTGTCAGCTTTTGCAGAGGTTGTTTTGTAAACTGGATGAGAAGACGTTTCCTCACACAGAAGCAATCTGCCTTCTTCTTCCCAGGACTGCAGTTTATCTGATCAAACTCAGCTCAGCACACTTCCAGCTTCTGTGTTCTCATTAGTCAATGTTCATCAGTCATTTGTGGAACTAAACACATGCATACACACACGCATGCATGCACACGCATGCACACAAATGGTGCCCAAGGTCCAGAATTTCAGAAAAGAGACAACTCATGAATCTTTTTTTGGAGAGCTTCACAGATAATTCCAATGTTCAGAAAGGATTAGGGCAAGAACTTTTAGATCATATTTTCTTTCTTAGAAACTCTTTAAAACATGAGGCAAAGTGGAACCTGTTCAGTTATGGTAGTATCCATGTAGGGATCACTGTACAATTCTTCCTAAAGCAATGGAACGTGGAACATTAGTTGCAAAATGAGCCTGCTCCAGGTACAGCAGCTTTGTTGGGGTCCATTGCGTCATGCTAGCCCTCCGCATTACCCCTCTGATTGGTTAATTCAACAGATGGGCATTAATCCGAAATTTAACTCGGAAGTTCTAACACTAAATAACGTGTTAGAAAATAAAATGGAGTATTTGCAGCCTTAACACAGTCCACAGGCCTATTCTTTCTCCATTTTTTCCTTCTATTTTTCCCTCTCCCAGGGCTCTGCAGCTGCCCAGACCCTTAACTCCTATGGGGTGCGGCATTCTCCATTTCTCTGTGTCTCTCAATTCTAGATACCCTTTTCAAATATTTACATAATTCAGTTAAAAACAGGTAAGTGGTTGTTCCTTATAATGGTATTTACATTTTAAAAGAAAACTCAAAGAATGGTAATGTAACAAGTCATTTTTCACCCCATGGAACAATTGCAAAATGGAGGATAATTCTGATGAAAAGGTAAATTTGAAAATACAGTTGGGCTGTTAAACTTTTGGGAAGTGCTTCTTCCTCAGACTTTGTAGACTGTGCAGACTGACTCTAAATAAGCAGATGCAGCACTGATGAACTCAGATAAGGTTTGAAAGTTTTACGGAATTTGAAATAAAGATCACAAAGATTTTTTAAAGAACCATGTATATTAAAACAACCAGTCATTAAACCAGATGGTGTTTAGTCAGAGTAGGTGCACAATAAATCTTTGTAGAATAAATAAATAGCTGACACCTTTAAATGATGTCAAGGAAGAAGAACTGAAACCAGAACTAGGAAAGGTGAGGTCTACATCTGATTTAGAAACAAGAGGAAAAGAATACAATATAAACTTAAATAGCCTGGGAGAAGAGAATTAACCAGAAAAATAAAATTTTAAAGGGATAGGAGATAATTTCAATGGAAAGATATAACTAATATTAATTCTGTGCAGGAAAAGATGAAGTAGACAATTAGTGTGTTATTGGTGGCTTTTTGATGGAGTCATTGAGTAGAGTTAGAGAAAAGTCAGTAAGATTTTAGAAAGTGGAAGAAAAGAGCTTTCTAAATGACTAAAGAATAAAAATGTATACATGGCAAGACTGAAGCAAGGTGCCTTTCAAGATTTGCATTGTGCATGGCAAAAGTAGGACAGGATCATATAGACAGAGAAATAAAAATAGAGAATGAGTAAGGTATAAAAGAAAGTGACTAGACTAGGACTTAACATGGGAGCAGGGAACTCTCTGGGAAAGGAGGGAGAGTTCTATCTGATATTGAGATTACAGTGCTAGCTAGAACACATATTCCCAGGAAAGCCAGCAGGGAAGACGCAAGAAAAGCTTCTCTGGACTGTACCAAATGTACCACTGAAGGACTCCCTGTCCAGTCAGAAGCTAAACAATGCCAGGGTGTCTTGGTTACTTTTCTCTCGTTGCTGAGACAAAATATCCAACACCCAAAATGAAGGAAGGAAAGGTTTATTTCGCTTACAGTTTCTGGAGGTTTCAGTCTTTACTTGGCTGGTTCTGAGGCAGAGTGGCACATGGCAGAGGGAAAACATTCATGGCAGCAAACAACCAGCAAAGGGGAGGAATGGCGGCAAGCAGCCTCTCTCCTTCCCTTACATTGTAAACAGCCTACCCCCACCCAGGGGGCGTGTAGCTCTCACGCAGTCTCCATGCCCTCCTCTTCACAGGCTCAGGGATGTGTACAAAGTAAGCATCTTTGAGTCACTCAGCCAAACCTGTAGACTCCCCAAGTTGACACAATGTATAAACCATAACACAGGGCAAATCAACCCCTAAACAGCCTGTTAATTGGGCACTAGCTGGTGTTTTGAGGCCCCAGAAGAGCTCTTTAGGGAAGAGAGAAGAGGAGAGGCCCCAGAAGATCTAGAGTTGGTACAGCAAGTTTCTTGGTGCTGTAGAGACCCACACACAGATGGTACTGGTGCTCTACTCATTCAAGCAGAGGTCAGCTGCAGTGTTTCACAGTCTCGGAGTAGGGAGATGCCTTGTCCTGCTGGGCAGGCAGCCCTAGGAAAGTTGGATAGTGAAGAGGCGAGTAAATTGCTCCAGTTATCCACAATGGAAGGAACTAATATTGTTTCACCTGCCTCCAGAGACTCTTGGACTGATCCTATATGTTTCTCAATGGAGTTCAAGTATGTTGTGGGTAATCACAAGGCTCCCAGAAAAAGAAGTTTTGCCTTACCCACAACCTTCACCACTGCTGAAGTTTTATATTATCCACCACTTTGCTGTTCTAACTTTGACCTATTCTTATGTGATGAAGTCTATGTAACTGGGAAGTCAAAGAAAAACTGGGACCAGCTTCATGGATTTCCTACTGTGAGAGGGAAGTCAAGTTGAGCAGGTAGCTACTATTAAGAAAGAGCTAATGAAAGAGATCAAGGAAAACGCTATTTTAACATAATGTATGCATTTGCAAGAGGATGCAATTATAAAGTAAAAATGATAATTAATTGAACTAATGATTGTGATTTTCAGAGTTCTCAAATCAAACAGTGGAACTGAGAACTGAACTAGCTGTGTGGATGTTCAAATGAAAAGAAGAAATAGAAATAAGAAAAGTTGAGGAAGATCCAGGTGCCATATTATGCAAAGAATAAAAAGTCTAGATGTGGAAAAATGGAGCATGTAATAGAAGTGATAATTATGGAAATAATAGAATAAAAATTCCCTGAATTGAAGAAAAATGTGTGCTTTTTTTCTGAATGAGCTCACTAAGATCAATGGGATTAATTTTATAAAAAGCCACACACCTAGACATAATCAGGGGAAATGTCTGACCTCCAATGCTAATGAAAAAATTCTTTCTTCCACCCAGAACAAAAAAAATAGTTTTCTTACAAAAGAAAGATTATCTGGCTTGCCAGCAGAAGAAAAGGACTATGATCCAAGAATCCTTATACCAGCTAAAAAAATACTCAAATGTTAAGGAAATATCACAATAGTTTCAATATCTAGGAATTCAACTAATATGCCACCCATGTACTGACATCATAGCTGAAGAAAATTCTCAGGGGAATGCTCTCAAGCTCAAAAACAATTCCATCAGAAGCAACTGTCTTCCTACCAATAAGAGGGAAGAACAGAACCATAAACAGTATTAAGCACTCTGAAATATTTACATGATGATAATTCTATAACTAAGATTTAGAATAGAAATTATCCCATAATTCTCAAGATTTCTATGTGGGTCTGTGTAACAAAAGACTGCAACTGAAAATTTTCAGCGACTCAGCAAAACCCAGGCGTTATGGAGGGAAGAGGAGGGATTAAGGAGGGGATGAGCCTAAAACTGTCTAAAGCAAGAGCGGGATCAGAGGCTAAGGGGTGAACTGGGAAAGATGGTGTTCTAATGGGGCCACCGTCATTACCGAACTTGAGAATACATAAAGATTCCTTCACACACTATGACAAACAATAGCACACAGAAATTTCCAAATTAGCAGAAGTTTAAAAAGGGAAGAGATGAATAAAATAACCACAGTCAACAGAAAGTCATATGAAACAGTAAATCAAACACATTAGTTACAACTCCTTGATAAACTGATTTCTCAATCATGATTTCAAAAATCTATATTGTATTTTTAAATGTTTAAAATTTTTCAAAACCTAAAACAGAAAAAAATGATAATGCTAAGAAAACAGTAAAAATCAGGAAAAAAGAAACCTGATGAAGACAAAGAACTGCTGACATTGTATAATGATTACAGGTATGATTACCAAAACTATGTGCAGAAACTATAGATCAAACAAAACAGTGTGTGTAACTCAGAGCTGTAAAGCTTATAGATCAGCGGAAGGTTTTTAACGAGGAAAAGGTGGGACACCATACAAAAACCAAGGAGAGCTTTTAATGTATCCATCTTTTTTAGATTTTGACTGCCTAGTTTAAGTGAGAATAAGTTAGGTGCAGATAATTTCAGTGACAAAATTAACAAATTTGAGTTCATAAGTCATTGTGGAATTGTGTAGTAAGACACCAAAAACATATTTCTCTCATAAACTGGTATATGTAATGGACGAAAACTGGCCATGAGATTACTTCAGTAGTTTCTCTTGAACAGCTGTTTACTTACTAGGTTCTCTGACTAGAATCTGATGAACACACAGCTAAGATGTACAAACCACTGCAGATGACCTACTATACTCCAGCCACTGCTGACATTTTCAGGAAAGAGACAGGACAGATGAGTTACAGAGAGGTGCTCAGTAGATGGAGGGGTGCTGTGACACCAGGTCCTTGTCTGGACTTTTCTCGGGAGTTAGTACTCAGCAGTATTTTTTTTTTTTTTTTGTTAGTACTCAGCAGTATTGCGGTACTTGGATATTCCTATGGCTTAGCTCAGGGAGTCCTAAGTTCTCCCACTGGGCTTAGGCTAGCTTGTTTTCTATTAATATTTTCTCCCAAAAATGAGCTACCAATTCTATCTCACTATTTCTTCCCTCCCACTACCTATACATTCATATATACTGGAATCATGTACATTGGAGTCATAAAATACCTTCAATTATGCCATGTAACATCACAAAGAACCTAACTTACTGCACATATGCCCAGATTTTTATCCTTACCAACAAGATCTGACAAGGTAGATTTTTCATATGGAATCTCTTCCCTTCCTTAAAATAATATGACTAAGGAGAAGACCTATTGAATACAATATACACATAGCAACCCATGGAAATACCATATTTCTAAATTGTTTTACTGGAGAGAGACCACGTCATTAAAGATGAACCTTTTGAGTTCTCTCAGCATCATAAAACGGTGAGTTTACCTTATAGATTGTTTAGTTTCCCGCCAAGGTAATGGTTCTTATTTCCTTCATCTCAGGGCAGATAAGCTCAGGGATCACATGAAAAATGACTGGTCGTGCACTGTGTCATTGTGCTTCTCTCCTCATCAGAATTAAGCCCACACTTTTCTGTGCTTGGTGTTCTAGTCCTGCTCATCACGGTTGCATAATGGCTGCAAGTCTTTCACAGCTGAAGCCTAACTGTTCCAGTAGTACTGGATCCAGTGCATGTTTGGGGGTATCTGGCCACTGTAAAGAATAGCTTGGGGCAGAGACCAGCCAAGAAACCTGGGTTGTGCAAAGGCAACATGGCCATGGTGTGGAATTTATCATGCCTGGGCATGGGTGGGCAGAGTCTGAAAGGGCCCTCTGTGCAGAACACAAAGGAGTGGCTTTTCACTGGGCTGAGAGAAGGCAAGGGGCCTGAGGGCTTCAGTTCTCTGAACCTCGTATGCCTCAGAGGGCAAAGTCCTTACGTCATCAGGATAAATGTTCAGGTGTTTTTGGATGTCCAGGTGTTTGAAAAATCATGCTCTATGTGACCGCTTTCCCTACAACCTGTGCTTGCCAAGGACAGCCCTGGCCCTGAGCTGAGAACTAGGCCTCTGCTGGGAGAGTTACACCTGAATCAAGCCCGACATTTGGTGCCTTGAAATAGGTGGTGGTAGTAGTATTTACGCCACAAAACCCAGCAAATAGTACAAATGAGGGATTTGTTTTCAGTAGAATGACTTTCACAGAATGCTATGTGGTTTTGTCCCAAGTAAATTGATAAAGACTGAAATCTCATATTCTAGTGGGAAAAAATTAATTAGGGGGAAAAAACCTTTGAAACTGATTTGTTCCTCTTAAATCAATGAACTTATTTCAAAGGAATTCAATGTTTTACAAAGTCATGAGGTTCTTAAACTAATAATTTTGGAAAATTCCAAGTGTGAAAATCATCCTCTAAAATTATAAGCTTAGAAAAAAAAAAGCTTTGCTTAAGGCAAGTTAAAAACATGATCTTGTCTACTCTTCTTTTTTTTTAATCTTCTGTATAAAGTATTGAATCTTTCTACCTTCTACTTCCAAGAACAACTAATTTAATTTTTCAAAGGATGGTTGGAATGGCGTTTCAGTGAACAAAAGTGTTTCATATTGTACCTTAATAAAACTTGGAGGCCGGTTATTATTTTATGGAAAAGTTATCAAAGGTTTTTCTTCCTGTTAAAGCACTGTAACATTACTTCTTAAAACTTTTCCAAGTCATCTTATGTTGTTAGTAGAATTATTCAATGTCCAACCAATTATAACCAATATTAGGTTCAGAGATGGCAAATATGCATATCAAAGTCATATGAGAATATGAACTAAAATTCCTTTTTTTTTTTTTTTTTCGTCTTTTTGAGACAGGGTCTCACTACACAGTTCAGGCCAGCCTTGAGCTCACTTTGTAGCTCAGGCTGTTGAACTCACAAGGATCCTCCTGCTTCACCCTTTTGAGTGCTGGGATTACAGGCATGCATCACTATGCCTGGCTAAAATTCCTTAATTAGTATCCCTAAAATACACAGAACAATAGAAAAGTACAGGCAAGGTCAAAGCTCAACAGTGAAAGTTTACCACTGATGAATGTGCTGAAGTCTAAAAGACAGACTTTGGTTAGGAGTTGAAGTCATGAGAAGAGGGCTGTCATTGGCCCCCAGAGCTCTGGGTTTAAGGATTTTGAGTTGTTTTCATTTCATCACCTTGGAAATTAGTGGCCTTGCCAGCTCATGAAGATGCTTATCATTCCCACCCCACCTCTTAATACCACCACTATTCTGAGGACAAGTCAATGTATTTTTATGACAGAGCCCAGTTTCTGAGGTCTGGATGAAGCTGCTGAATCTCTTGTATCTGACTTACAATTTCAGTTATTAAAAAACAAACAATACTGACAACAAAAAACCACTGTTAAAACAAACAAATACAAAAATACCTTTGTCACCATATAATGTGATCAGTGCATTTTCTTAATATTTTAAAGGTCTTTTGAGATCCTTGTGTGTGTTTAATTGTCTCAGCTGTCTTCTACGAACTGGGAAAGCCTTTCTTTTGTTTCAATGTGACAGATCAGAGAGAACTGTGGCAACTACCATTTTCAGTTATTGATTTCAATGTGACATTAAAGGCCCCAAATTCAACCATTATTCTCTTCAATTGTCACAAACAAAGGTTAATAACAGTTGAGTCTGGACTGAGGAATCAGGTAAAGATAGCAACTGACGTTAGCATGTTGCTTCTCTCTGAGGCATGAGGCAGGGTGAATCTCTGCTCCCCAGGCTGCTTGAATATTACCACCATTCTCAAAAGTGCCTCTCTCAAAAAGCAATATTTAAAATACAGAAAATAAAAATGTAGTATCATAAGAAGTCATGCCTTTCAAAATAATAAATAATTTAAAATATATTTTTCCTCACATAGAGTAAAATAATTTTGTTTTGTTGCTCCTATAGCTGAGAATAATGTTTCTCATAACTGTAAAAAGTGGAATGTAGCATGATTAAACAATATTTCAACTCTTTAGTTCAAGCAGAGGTTGCCAGCTAGATGGGAACAAAGTTTGATTAGGTTTACATCTTCCATGAGAAATTTTAAAGGAAGCATATAGCTTTCTTAATATATGAGTGCTGGTTCAAATGGCTTCTTTTCATAATCAGGTAAGAAAGAACAAAGTCTTTTTCATATAATAGATAAAAAGTAGCTGGTGCAACATCAGATATATTTACAAAAACAATGGAATTTAAATTTAAAAATTCTGTTAAATCTATAATTTTGACTTGATATTTATATAACAACTTACTACCTTTTCACTCCAGAAGTAAAATGTGAACATGTACCTTTATATGTCATGCCTACTATTTAAAAAATTACTCTAGTAATTTTAGTTATTAATGATTAATACATAATTTGCTATTTCTAGAGCACTGTAAGAAATATATTTATTAGGTAGAAATAACCTATTCTAGACTATATTTTGAAATATCATAAAAAAGAAATTCTAATTTAAGGAAATTACTGTAGGATGATTTGTTTCTAAAAATAGACTGAAAATTAATTCTTAATTCTTCTTACTAATCATTCTAAGGAGTTTTACTAATCATTCTAAGCAGTGAAACATTATTCTAACTAAACATGGCTTGTTCTTTAGACAGATCAACATCTAGGCCTGAGTTAATTGCAGGACCACTTCTTGGACCTTAACACTACAATGGTAGTAACGAAGTTATTTTAATGTCAGTCGCACCCTGTGCCCTCAAACATAAAAGTATCCTTGTAAAACCTTGATAATAAAGATTATGTGCCAAACATATAGAAATTAAGAATTATTTAAAGAAATAAAAAAAAGAAAGAAAATTTCCCCTTTCCCAATTCTACAATTTCTGAACACTAGTAGCACAAATGCTTATTTTCATCCATTTGTATCCTAGATTTACATCGACACATTATAGGTACTTACATGCATTATTATTCAACAAAAAGTCAGTTGCTCTTTTTATCTGGTATAAAACTATACCCTCTTTAAATATATACATAGTATTTTTACTTTGATTTATGTGAACCTTTTTTTCTTTTTACTTTTCCCTTCTTATTAAGACAGACTGGCTAAATTCTTTTGCAAAGTGGCACAGTATTCTGTTGCATGATGCATGATTGAACCACAATTCATTCAAACATGCCTTAAAGATGGAGATTTGTTTCCAATTTTTGTGTTATTACAAACAGTTTCATTGAAAGTCATTAAAGATGCTCAGGCATGCGCCACATTTCTTATTTATTTCATCTAAA
>PVLD010002830.1:77503-156024 GCA_004027595.1 Dinomys branickii
CCTTCTTTTTTTTTTTTTTTTTTTTTTTTTGCGGTACTGGGGATCGAACTCAGGACCCTGCGCTTGCTAGGCAAGCGCTTATTCCACTGAGCTATATCCCCAGCCAGACGGCTCATTCTTGTTGAAAGCACAGTTGAATAACTGTATGTTCTGGCCTGCAGAGTGCTCAGTGGTGCTGTCACTAACAAAAGCGGATCGCCAGCACAGATTTGTGCCAGTGCTTTCCCTGTTTGCAGTACAAGGGTGCACCTGTGTCCCTCTGGACAAAGGGGTGGTACAGTGGGAACCCAGAGAGAGATCAGGGCTCGCTTCTCAGGTTTACTCCTCTTTGAGGATCTACCTCTCCAAATGTTTTATTTCCTAATTTTTTAATTTGACATTTCCATACATACACACTTTGTACATTGATCATCTCTGCCCACTCTCCTTCTACCCTCTCCCCACTCTGTGCACAGCTCATCTCTAACGCAGCACACCTCCCAGTCCCTCGTATGCTCCTTCTTTTATTTTCAGTTGACATTTTATTTAGTGTCATCATATGAGAGAGACTGTGTACCATATTATACACATCTTTCCACATCCGTTTTGGTAGACATGGTATGGAATCTCAGTTCCATTTTGCTGCAAATGACAGTACCTTTTTCTTTTTATGGCTAAATAATATTTCTCCTTCCCTTTTTCTTTCTCTCTCTCCCTCTCGCTCTGTGTGTGTGTGTGTGTGTGTGTGTGTGTGTGTGTGTGTGCGCACAATGTTTTCTTTGTCCACCTAGGCCGCTCTGTATCTTTGTGAGTGATGCCACAAGAAACAGTGGCAAAGTATCTCTTTTGATATTAACTTCATTTCCTTTGGCTATAACTCAGAGGAGACCACTTGGGGATCACATGGTAGTACTAGGTTCTTCATAGGATGGATTTCTAGAATTGAATTGCTTGGATTGAAAAGCACAGCCAAAAATATACCTAAGTGCCTCAAAATTCTTTCCCAAAGAGTGGCATTGCTGCACTTTCCCACTAATAATATGTGAAACCACCTGCCTCCACACCTTGTAAAGCACTAAGTTGCCAGTCCAACTGGAGAAAAATTTTAAATATGTGTTAATTCACATTTCCATGCTGACCAGCTGGTTTGAATAGCTTTTCATATTTAGTGGCTATTTGTAACTTTGCTTCTTTGAATTGCCTATCCATTATATATGTATATTTTAAATTGGGTTGTTTGTAGTTTTCTCATTAATTAGCTAAAAATCTTGTTTTTCCTAAGGTCCTTTTTCTCTGCTTCCATGAGTAATGCAAGTTTATTTTAGAGCATGTGTATGGGCAAAACAAACACAGAAATGTCCGTGTTTCTTCTCTCCCAGCGGTGGTGCTGCTGGCACCTGCTGTGGGCAGTGTCAGTGTGACAGAAGCGCGCTCCGTCGCAGCAGGCTGCCGCTGCTCCTCCCTCCATGACAGAGCCACAACAGTGTCCGCGGCTAGTAAACATGTTTACAATAGTTTTTAAGAGTTCATCAAAATAAAACAAAGTTAAGACAACACAGAAGTCGTATCATTAAAACACACTCAAAGTTGAACCAAAGAGCTCACCACACCACTCGGGTCTTGCGTGTCCTCATCCCAGCTGTGAGAATGCGACACAGTGTCCAGTGCGAGCAGGGTGGTGGTGCGCTCAGCTGTAACTCCTGCAGACATGTCGAATTCTTCTGCATAGGATACCTATGCACTATTAGGTTTTACATTTGGCAGTGATATTTGGCAAACAACTTTGATTAATTTAAGGAAGTTCCTTCACACTTATAGTTTATTCATTAAATTTTTTGTTTTTTGTTTTTTCAGACTGGGTCTTGCTGTGAAATTCATGCTGGCTTAGAGCTCACTATGTAGCCCAGGCTGGCTTTGAACTCATGGTAACTCTCTTGCCTCAGCCTCTTGAGTGTTGAGTTTACAGGCATAAGCCACCATGGTTGGCCAGAATTTATAGTGTTTTCTTAGATTTTTTTGAAAGATTATGAATAGATGTTGAATTATACTGAGCATTTTTTCTTGTATTTGTGCAGATAATCATGATTCTTTCCTATTTTAACCTGTGGATATGATGACTTACATTTTTTTGGCTAATGCAATCTTGCTTTACTGAGGTAGGACCCAGGTGCTGCAGGATTTTGAATGTTAGTGTTTTATTTGATGTTTTGCATGTATGTTCATGAATGAGATTAGTCTCGAATTTCTTTTTTCACACTGATCTTTTAATACTAAGATTATGCTGGTTTTACAAAATAAGTAGAGCAAATATTCTTTTCCAGTTGATTTATTTTGGTTTGAGTGTGTGTGTGTGTGTGTGTGTGTGTGCGTGCGTGCGCGCGCGCGCACGCGCACGCATGCGCACACTACTATGGTTTGAAGTAATTTCTTTCCTTTGGTAGTTCTGATTTTTTCAATACTGTCTCTAAAGTCAGCTTTCTCCTGTGTACTGAAAACCAATATAAATGGAATGCCGGTCAGCCACTCTGTGGTTAAAATGGAAATTAGGAATCTTTTTGACTAACTAGGTTTCAGACAGGTTTGGCTTGTACAGTATAGTCATGGATATTAAGAAGGCATTGTCACAATTAAGGTTTGTGAGAAAATCCTTTCCAAGAGGATGTTTTCTATCAACAAACAGAAGCAAAATTAAATGCCCGATTAACAAACATAATGTCCTCTTTAATAATTCTCAGCACTCTGGTAATTCTGTTAATATTACTGTGCTATCTACAACACTTTCCTTTGTTTCAGGTTTTGAATAATTCAATTAAAAGTCTGACAAAGCAATAACAAGGGATTAAATGTTGTCAAAATGTAACTAGAAATGAAAACATAAGCTCTTTGGGAACATTTATTAAAAATTCTAAAAAAACCTTTTCAAGTATGTGAGATTGTTAGATGCTACAAAATACATAGTTAACTAGTTGGCCAAATTATCCTCCTTCCTTTTTAGTACCCAATTCCAGTGAAGAAGCAAAATAAAAATGTGAAAGCCTGATAATGTTCAGGCGAAATGGAATACTTGGAAAGGACTGAAGTGTCTCTGTTTTGGCTCAGGGGGAAGAAGAAGAATGTCTGGTTTCCCTTCCTCCCTGAGAGGAACAACTGCCATGTCCTGAGAACTTCGCAACAGAAGCCCCTGGAAAACTCCTCTGTGAGGGACTGTCATTTTGGCTTTCATGTGCAGAATGTTAGTATGTGAGGCCCTGTGAGGTATTGATATGGAAAAGAGCATCACAGAGATGTGGCACTTGGAACATATTTACTCTAGTGACAAAATAAGACAAGAATTACCAACAGGAACAACACAACCTCAGGTCAGTGGTGAACGGAAGGGAACTAAGTGTGTCAAGGAAAATACTGATCTGGATACAGTGCCATCGAAATTCACACTGCGTCCTCACATATGGATATGATTCTGTGTCAGTCCTCTACGATCTCACCAAAATTAATAGAGAAAATACAGTGAGAGTCACCATTACATCAAGATTAAAAGCAAATAATAAAAGCTAGTGTCATTTCATAGAAGATCTATGAGGTAGTGATTATGTGTTCAAGCCTGAAGTTTGGATAATCTGCAGGTAGTGATTTCCTGGCAGTAGGAATTTGGCCAAGCTGCTTAACTTCCTAGGTCTCAGTTTCTGTCTGTGAATATAGGTATTATATTAGTTCTAGGTCAGAAAGTTGTTTGAAAAATATGTAATCTATGTAAAATGTTAACACATTTCTTGCCACATGCTTATGTTCCCCAAAATGAGCATGATTTGCAATGCAGCCAAAACTTTCAAGTTCTTATATAAATAGAAGTCATGATTCCAGAGAACAACAAAAAACAATCAAAGAAACAAAAAATGATGTAGCTTCAAGAAAGAAATATGTTCAGTCAGCTAAAGGAAAAGAGGAATATAATTGAATAAATAAAAAGAAAGATGAGAAAAACTTTTAAATTTCAATGAGAAGAAGCAGTCTCAGAACTGGAGACTAGACCCCCAGCAGCTGGAAAGGGAGACAGATAGACAAGAATTCCAGCCCTTGGGGCCTGAGGCAGGAGGGGAGTTTGAGGCCAGCCTGGGCTATGCAGTAAACTTAACACCAGTCTAAGCTAAGAGAGAAGGAAAAGGTGGCCAAAGGAAAGACCCCTGGGAAAATTTCCATTTTAATTAAATAAAATTATAGAATTAAATTTCAGCAGGGTACTGACTGAGATATAGGTCATAAGAAAAAAAATTAAATATTAGTACAAAATACTATATTTGAACAATTTTCTCATCTGAGCATTAACAGTACAGTAAAATCAACTTTTTAAAAGTAATCTTTGCATACACAATTTATGGTGAAATTTGGTTTATTAAAATATTTTCTTACTTGTAAGACTGGGCAACTTTGGTAGGCAGCATGCTATTTGACTAATCCAAGATGATCTAAAAGTCCAGTAGTAAATTAAATTACCTGATAATCTGATAGTTTATTATTGAAGAAGTTGTTCTTAAAGATGACAAGTCAAAAATAGAAAAATAAAATCATAGGACAGTTTGGGGGCTGCTTAGAAGAAAAATAAAAACACAGCACACTTCCTCTGGTTGTTTTATACATTGACTTTAAAGTATGACCAGTTATCCAAGAGTTTGTCAGCAGAAATTGTTAGATAAAAATGCAATCAGCGATTCCAAAGAGGCTGGTGCTATGTACTTGGAACAATTAACGTGCCAGGTCCGAGGACTAGGAAACAGGGGCAGCACCTCTTCGGGACAGAGCCACTGAGGGAGGAAGCGAATGGCACGGCCCTGAGTGATCTCATGGAAAAGCCACTGTGTGGGGGGGATTACTGCAGTAAGTGCTGGTCCTCAGGGTGCTTCTGGGAATCACCTGTTCCATCACTGCAAGGATTTTACCTGTGCGTTCTGCACATGTCCATGTGTCCTAGCCATCATACCACCCGTTTTCAGCTTCTCACTTCTCTTCCACCTTTATAGCCATCTTCATAGCTCTTCACATCTGCTTTTCCCTTTTCTCTTCCCCACACTTAGAAGAAAGACTTAAAAGTTGGAAGTCTGGACTATCTGAGCATCTACCATGGACACCTCACTTCAGTGGGAAGCTGACAGCACAGCTAACTTATTCCTGTGGGTGTCCAGGTGAACTATCACACAAGTTGGTGAGTTTTCCTTGAAAAGCCAACTAGTAAAAGGAGAACAAAAGAAGCTGTTTTTATGGCATTTGTAAAATGATACTAAAGGACCAATCCTTGTTCTAAAAACAAAGCTAATATAAGAGAAAGACAAGGTGCACAAAACAAGGTGGCAAAAAAAATCACAAAATAAAAACTCATTAAACAGAAACTTGGAGACATGCAAGCAAGAAGAGAGATTAAAAATATAAAGAAAATGATTAAACAGAACAAATCACATGGAAAAAACAGTATACTACTTTTTGAGCTATTGTAACAAATATGATTTAAAATGACAACTGGACAAAAACTGTAAAACAATAAAGCACAGAGAGGAGAAACAGAGAGAGGGGATCAAAGAGAAGCAAAATCAAAGATGCTACAGTGGAGAAAGAACTAGAAGAAAGTACATTTACAACAACAGAGAATAAGCAAGCAAAAAAGGCAAAGACACAAGAATATATAAAAAGAACAAATAACTAAAGACTTTTTAGAGTAAGAGTTCAATTTTGTATTTTGAGGTAACTCATTGATATTTAGTAAATGTATATACCAAGCCAAGTCAGTTCAGCTTGTGTGAATATTCTGTGAATACTATACAAACCCGCAGCCCCAGGAGAGGTGAGGTTACTGTTTTAGTGTTTTTGTGGGTTTTTTTTTTTTTTTTTAATGTGAAAGTGGGGCTGGAATTTCAGGCACATCAGGAGTTTCACTGCCAAAGAGGTTTAAGGCTTTCTAATGTGATGCAGTGAATTCAGGCAACAGAATTAGACATCTTTGTTGAACAACCTTATGTAAAAAGTAGGAGCTCTGTGTCCAAAGGGATTAAGAAAAAAACATGGAGGAGATAGAGTGGCAAATCACAATAAGATGAGTCTGCAGAAAGGGGCACTGTGAGCTCGACCCATTAAAGTGTTTGCATAAAAAGAGAAAAGATGGATGATGTTTGGTATTGCCAACACCTGCGTCATGCCTGCTATTTGCATATAATAGTTGCTCAATTAATAATTAGTAGATCATATTAGCCATTAACTAGTAGATGTTCCAATTACTAGAACTGTCTTTTCAGGCTGTATTTATCAGTTTAAAAAAGTGGAAGGAATGAAAGGATAGTTGGATTTACGCAGCTTCATGTCAAAACACTGCCATTTTGGAATAGGCATGTTTTGAAGGAAAGATAAAACATTAAATAATGTGAAATTAGCAAGAAAAATGTATAGATTCTGTGTGAACTAATCTGCTGGGAAGAAACAGGTCTGCTCCGTTCTCAGTAAACTATTCTACCAGCTGTTGGGATTGACTTTTGTTGCCATCAGCCTCGGCACTCCTCCGGACATGTGTTTGGAATTCTTGGAACCAAAATGAATAGTAAAGTGCACCTATCCTGAAAAGCAAATGACAACTACATAGCACTATGTGGGAGAACGCACACAAAAAGAGAAGTTGTTTTTCCGTATTGTATGAGACAATAAGGCAGAAAGAGAAAAAAAAGTTAGGCAAAGGACCACGAGCCCAAAAAGGAAAGTAAGGCTCAGAACACACAAGATCAGGAAGAGAAGGCTGGGGGCGCCCATGGAGGCAGAAACAAGGTAACAAAGGGACCGAAGCAGCAGCGGAAAAGAGCTGTCAGACACAAAACTCAAAACAATGGATCGGGAGAAAGGAGCCGGATGACAGGAAAAGAGCAGCATGGAATCTGATAACAAAAAGAAACAAAAATTTCTAATAATGGATTCCCCGACACCCCCGCTGTTCCTGCAGCACACTATGTCACAGTCTCACAGAGCAGCGCATGGTTTACTGCGGTCACTCACCGCCAGCCTGCTGAAAAGGGCAACAGCTATATGGAAATACTCTCCACCACCCTATGGCTCAGGGCCCCCCTTTTCCAGAGGGGGGCTGCACAGCGGCAGGCAGCGCAGAAGGATCACAGCGCTGGGCGGCTCTGCAGAGCTGCGGCGGCCTGCTGCCCGGTGAACGGCTGGCCCAGCCTCAGGGACCCTCTGTTCTTCCAGCTTCCAGCTTCTTGCGAACAATCCCCCTCCATCCAGCAGTTTCTCAATGGCTAGTGTCACTCACATCTTTTATGGGAACAGTGGTGTCAAATTGGAACAGTAAAAATGAATATGGCTTAGAAATAAAGTTGAACCGCTCTAATTAATACTAATAACTGGTAAGTTGTATCATACTTTGACCTTGCGCAGAGGTTCTCTTCAGAAATGAGAATGAGTACAGAAAATATTAAAATCACATAAAAACAAAAATTCGTCAAGTTATTTTGGTCAAGAATTTTGAGGAAACGAGCCTTTCCAATAGTACTTATACAGCACAGTTCTTTCTCCATGGCACGTGGGATTGAACCCAGGGACTCACACATGCTAACCCCATCCTGAAAACGCAGCTATAGCCTCAAGACACGTGTCCATGTTTACATGGTTGACCAGGCCAGACAAAAATCACCTCTTTCACACTGGTTTTTGAGGTCAGGAGTATAAGCTCTGAGGCCAAAGCCAGGATTTGATCTCCAGGCTGCATTTCCTCACTGTGACCCTGCACCATGCACTTTTCTTCTGAGTTCTCCCAGCTGTAGAATGGGACTCTAATAGGGAGAAAATCACAGAGTGGTGGTGCGGATTAGATGAATTAGACCTCAGGTCACAGCCTGGTCAACAGCAAGACATAGAGGTGTCAGCCATTGTGAGGGGCCACTGAGGGCATTTGTAAAATGGAACTCTTCTGCCCCTTCCCAGTGGGTATGGAGATGATCTGGAACTGCACCCTGAGCCCACTTGTGGCTGGGCTGGGCTGCGCGCTGTTTCTTTTCTCTCTTTTCTCATGGTACAGATCTTGCTTACATGGCTTAGCAGGTCGGCAAGAGCACGTTCCAGCCTCCATTTTAATATCTGTCATTCTCCAAACTCCTATTGCAAAATCCAAAACTATGTTCTTCTTAAAGAAACATATTATCTCATTCCAAAGATGAATGTCTGAAAAGCAGATGTGATTCTGTCCAGGGCTCAGGGACTTGTGAACAGTACACATTCTTAAATGCAGTAGCATGCACTGCTGGCCTAACATATATGGAATGGGTTTGAGGAACGGGTACGAGGAATTAGACATGAAGCTTTAAAGTAGTTGAGGCGAGAAAGAAAAATCAGAAAAAGTATTAGGTTTGGTTATAGAAAGAACAAAAATAACTTGAAAAGCAAGTTTCCTACCTTGAACAGATTACTAAAACAGAATGCTTTGCTAAGTCAACAGCTCCCATTAACAGCTCTACTCAGGATCTTCTCATTGTCAAGGGCACAAAACATATTTGGTTTAGTTCATTGAATTGTTTGTTTTTTCATCCACTTATTCACTTACTACTCATAAAAAAACTTATTTGTTAAACACCTGCTGTGAGCCAGACTCAGAATAATTTCTGGGGACTCATGAGGTGGCAAATCACTCCAGCCTTAGCTTCTTTATTTGTAATGTAAAGAATGTCCTATCTTCCACTTCAAAGTTGACTGAGAAGTGATTGCGGTCATACATGTACCTACCAAAATGCATAGAACAGAGCAGGAGCTGATTGAGTTATCTCTATTTTTATTTAAATGAAAAGCCTTTGTGCATTTTAATTTTGGTATGTACCTGTATATGACACCATAACTTTCATTGTTGTCACTTCAAAATACACCTCCTAAGGTAAGATTCAGATTCCTTTAACAGGGTTACAGCATGTAACTATTGATAAGAATTAAAGGATATGTTTACCAGTCCTATAAATTTAGGAAACAGTGTTATTGACAGTGCATCAATTTATTATGCAATGTACAAGTTTATTTCATTTATATAATAAAAATGCTCATTTAATCAAAGTCAATCAATGCAGATGGGTGTTTTCTTTGTATTTGTAGCTGAACCTTGGCTATTAAGCAAATAAGGCTTGAAGACCAAAGTTAGAAAGGTAACTGGGCTTTAAAGACAGGAAATATTTTGGCCCTGGCCTTCCAAAGTCAACAGAGTCATCAGGGACCTCTCTATAGGATCCTACAACTCCAAGGAATCACCCAACCTCCTCAGAAGGGAGATTGATTTGACCTCAGGGGACAAGAGTCAACCAATGTACATTATGTAAAAGGAGGATCACGCAAAAGGAAAGTGTTCCCATGATTCTAAGTCAAGCGATGTGCCCTAGCAAGACCACTGACCCCTCCTGGTAGATGATGCATCTGGCAGAGGAAAAACTTAAAGAGTTCAAAGGTTCTGCCCACAGCCTCAAAAGTAGTGCCTGAGGAGCCTGAACTGACCATGATGTGCACCTAGAAAGTGAGGCTAATTTTGATTAGTGCAGGTCTTACTTTGGTCTATAACACCCGCAAGGAAAGTATAACCAAAATTATAGAGAGTAACAGTAGTACTAAATCAGAAGCATGGCTCAATATAAAAGGGAAACAGTTCAGTCGACCTGTATGAAAACAATCTTACTTAGGTGGAGCAGTGCCACCTGAAACATGGCTGGGTTCCTAGCCAGGGTTGTGATCACACTGTCGCATTAAAGAGATTCTAATATGTCCATTACTCACTGGAAGGCAAGAGCTAGGATAAGCTGGCCAGCACCAAATGGTGGCATCCAGTGGCTCTGCGCAAACATATGCCACTGACTGTCTCCAGGGTAGATAATCTCCTATCAGTGTGATCAACTGGCTGTTACCTTTATTCCTCAAGTAGGATTTAAAGATGTAATGTGGCACATTAAGTCTCTTACTAACTGTACACAAAGAAAGTACTTAATTATTAAATTCAGAGGTAAAAGTGATGAAAAAGCCATTGTACAAAATGAAATGGCTGTAGATATTCTAACAGCAGTACAAGGTGGAGCAGGCACCATCATGAAAGTGGAATGTTGTGTGTACATTCCTGACAACCATGCAACTGTGTCTTCTGAAATGCATGATCCATATTCACAAATTGATGCAATGTCAGATGCTGTCATGAGCTGTAATGACTGACTGGCATCCTGGTCCATGGAACCACTTTGTGGGGAAAATCCTCATTTTTCTCTAGCTGTAATATGTGTTTATCTGGTGCAATAACATAGTGATGTTGAAGTGAGAACAGACACACCTGTGTTCACAGGCAGGTACATGTGTCTCGTGTATTAAGAGTCCTCAGGTGTCTGCGCTCGTCTCTTCTGCATTTTATCAGAGGTGGTGAAGGGCTGGTCACCTGCTCTTCTGTTTCTGGCTTCCTCTTGGCTTCGTTAACCCTTTCTGATAAATCCTATGGTAATTGTGTTACCTGGTTCCTCTCTCGGGCTAGTTTCCTTGTCCCCTATCTTCCTGATTGCACTAACTGCAGCAATTAGAAGAAACCGCTTTTAGTAGAATTCCCATTAATTTTTAATAAAGCCTCTTTTCTCCACCTAGAAGCCACCTTTCCCTACATCATCTGTATAGAAAAAAGTGGATATTTAGTAGCTTTAATATAAAAATATTTTGTCTTTTACTTTCATTTTTTAAAATACAAACTGACAGGGTGGAGTCGTGTATGTGCATAGGGTACACAGTGGTGCTGTGGTTTTTACTGTCCTGTAGCATCATTAAATCAAATCAGTTAAGCAGTCACTTCAAACACTTATTGCTCTTCCTAGTGAGAACATGTGAAACTTACTCTGAGTAACTTTGAGATATAAATTGTGATGTACCATATTAGTCACAGTTTGTGATAAAGCTTGAAGTACAAGCAGCTTTCCCGTCTGATCGAAGGTCCGTTTCCTTTGGCCATCGCCTTTCCCTGACTCTCTGCCAGCCTCTCCTAACCCTAATCTACTCTCTTCTTTCTAAAGTGTGGTTGTTCTTGACTCCACACATGATAACATACAGTGTCTGTCTCTTTGTGACTCGCTGAAGTAAACATTTTCATCCCACCCACGTTCTGAGTTACACGATTTCTTCATTTTCAAGGGCTGAATAGCATGCACCACATTTTCTTTGTCCATCCATCTGCTGATACACTTAGAAAGATTCCATACCTTGGCTATTGTGAATAGGGCTGCAGTGGACATAAAATGATTTCAGGTCTTTTGGGTAAGTACTCAGAAAGAGCATTCCTAGACAATATAATAAGCCTATTTTTAGTGTCTTGAGTAACCTGCATGTAATCTTCCATTAGTAGCTTTACTAACTTACATTCCCATCAACAGTGTATAAAGGTTGTGTCTCTCTACCTCAGCGATGCATGTCATCCTTCGTCTTTCTATAATGGCCTTTGACAAGTGTAAGGTGACACATCATTATAGTTTCAACTTATCATTTACCATTCATTTGTGATGTGTTTTGCATAGTTTGAGCATTTGTGTACCTTCTTTTGAGAAATTTTTGTCCAGGTCCCTTGCTCATTTTGTAATTAGATTGTTTTCCTTTTATAGAGATGAAGTCCTCATGTATTCTGGATATGAACTCCTTATCAGATGTATGGTTTGCAAATATTTTCTCTCAGTCCATACACTTTGTGTTGATTCTGTTGTTTTCCTTTTAGTTTAGAAGCTCTGTATTTTGTTGTAATTCAATTTGCCTATTATGGTTTTTATTGCTTGTGCTTTTTGTGGTCAAGTCTAAAAAGTTATTTCTCAGGCCAATGCTGTGACGCTTTCCCCCACATTGTCTTCTAGCATCTTTATGGCTTTTGTTGTTATGTTTACATCCATAATCTATTTTCAGTTGATTTTTGTCACAGTGTGAGCTTGATCCCATCTCATTCTCATGCATGTGGACACCCTGTTTTCTCAAAGCCACTTAATCTTTTCCCTTGTATATTCTTAGTACCTTTGCAAATAACCAATTGACATATGCTTGAGTTAATTCCTGAGTTCTCCCTTCTCTTACACTGGTCAAGCAGTCTATTTTACACCAGGATTTCTTTTTTGTATATCTTTGTGTAGTGTATGAAATCACTGCTGATTTTCATGTGTTGATGCTGATACTACAACTTTTTGGATTAGATATAGCAGGGGATTTCTGGTAGAATCTTTTGGACATATATATAGAGATACATAGCTCTATACATCTCTTACTGTCTGGAAACTGTGGCAGTATAACTTTGTTTTCATTTGAATTGGATCCATTCTATTTTTTTCCTCTCATTGTTTTGGCAGACTATCGATACTATTTTGATGAGAAGTTGGAGAGGTGTCTGGATCATGAGATCTGACCTCATAAATGGATTAAACTAATGATAGATTCCAAATTTGATAGTATTATTGGGAGGTGGTACAAATATAAAGAAGTAGAGGTAACTGGAGGGTTTATGTCATTTGAGGTGTGCTCTGGCAAAATTTCCCTCCCTCTCGCTCTCACTCTCTCCCTTCCCAATTCGTCTCCCTCCCGTCAACCTCTGCCTCCTTCTCCCCATCTCTCTGCCTGCCACCCCCCAGTATCCGCCTCTGTCTGGCTCTGGCCCTGCGCTGCGCTGCCACTCATTGATCACCTTTCTTGTGCTCTACCTTTCTGCTGTGATGTTCTTCTTCACCACAGGTCTAAGAACAACGGAGCCCGCTAACCACGACTGAAATGTCTGAAACTGCGGGTTCAAACAAACCTTACCTACTTTATGTTGTCTATCTTAGGCATTTTGTCACAGTGTCAGAAAGCACATTAAAAGGTAGAGTGAGCGCAAGTCCTGGAGATAACTGTTTTAATAGGTTTAAATGATCCTGGAGTTAACTCTAACCTATTCCAACAGTTATACCAGCTAAAGCATCGACCTTTATTTACAAGCCTAGAATTTTCCCATCTGCACAGGCCAAGAATTATCTTGCCATCTGCCTTTTCCATAAAGCCCATATCCCGTCCATTGTCAAATGTCACTGCATCGACGCCCTCTTCAGCATGTTTGCTGTGCGTCTCTACAGTTTTTTCTAACTTAATCTAAGCAACACACCATCATTATTTCTGACCTGAATAACTCCAAGTGATCCACAGCCAGTGTTGCCAAGTTCACTCGCAGGCTCCTCTATTGCATTCTCTCAAGATGAAAGCCTGATAGTCTCGCCATAGTCACCATGCCACCTCCTACCAGCCCGTGCACAAACACACATGCACTTGTGTGCTCTGCACAACCCCCTGCCTCCTGTGAGTCTTTAAATAGCTTTCTGCTGCGGTTGGATGAGATCAAAGTGCTTAGCATGGCCTATGCTTTCTTCTCTAGTGTCATCTTTTGCTCTAAGAAGCTTGTTCCTTATTGTGGTAGAATATAGTTTTTTTAAACCACAAGTCTTAACCTATGCTGTTTGTACTATCTGCAATGCTGTAATCCATCCAAAACATTCTACAGAGACAAAATTCCAATCATATCAGCTCAAATAACCCTTCCTTGATTCTTCTCTGTAGGACAGAAACTGCACTTTATAGGCAACTGATGGACAGATAATTAATAGTCATTATCTGTTATCCTCTAGTTGGTGAGGTTATTTTACTAATCTGCATTTACTACACTAAAAAGGAAGTTTCATGAAAAAAAGAACATGTGTGTTTTGATTATCATTATATACTGAGGATTTCACAAATACTTGGTCATGGTGGATGCTCTATTTATTGAATGAATGAATACAATATTTGCAAATTCCTAGGTAAGAAGTATTTATGAGATCTCTAGGACCTATTCCTCCTAAAGAGAGAAGTTGTTGTGGAGGAGTTTGGACCTAAGAGACGGAAAGCAGAGCAGAATGAAAATTGAGCAGAGGTGGGGGACAGAAAACACTCAAGAAATGAATGGGTACCGCTATTTCTTCATCTAGCAAGCTCTTCCATGCTATGCAAAACAGTCACAAGACAAACAGGAGTGGCAGGACTGACATGTTATCAGACAGTTTCTGGTGTTGTTAAGGGAAAAAAGTTGGCAAATGAAAACTGGCAATTGAGATTTCTGTTCATTTGATAGTGGGTTAGACATTTTCTAAATAAAGAAAAAAGTTTGTTTTGATGTCATGAACACACATTAAAGTAATAAAATCTACAGTCTGTTCTGTGGAGATTTTTTAGCAATGAACATACCCAGCGGTAACAAATAGAGAAGGTTAAGCGCTCCAGGTATCAACCTTATGAAAACTACACAGCGATAACAGGAGAGAACAGAATGGGCTTGTGCAATATCAAAAGCTTTAGAATTGTAATTCAAATTTTAAACTGATTTGTCTTTAAAGATAATATTTTGTAGAGTGTATATATTTATTTTTATGTTACTATTTAATAAAGGGTTTTATAATGAGAGAACAAAAACAAAGTTAGCTACAAACTATGATTGGCATTAAGATCTCTGCAATATAATCAGTGTCAAAACTGACTTTGTGTTTGTGGAAAATTCGTGATACCCCATAAGACGATTTCATATTTATCTGGGAGTGGTGGTGGCAGTCAGAATAGCTTTCTGTGAAAGTGGCTGCCAAAAGATGTTTAAAACTATAATGTCTATCAATCTTAGATTCTTTGATTAATTTTTAATTAATGTTTCTAAATTGTAATATGTCATGAATTTAACAAATCTATTTTTCTGCACTTTGTTTTTGCTAGGGTCCAATGTTCTCTCCGGTCAAGTACTCGTTGCCTCCTCCCTGACAAGGGTCACTCCCTCAAGCTGCGAACCTTGAACTGATTGCAGAATAAGGCCTGATCTAACCCAACAGGAAAGATGTAAAAACTTTCTCTCTGACTTAGGAGAACCTTATTTTTAAGATCTTCTTGAAAATTGTACCTCTTGCATATTCCCTTCACTGTGATATGCATTATCTTCTTAGTCTCTCTTAGCTTGAACTCTGCAGCCTTTACACTCAGCATGCTCACTAGTTTCCTGTTTTGGACTTGCTCTTTTAGCCTAATGTGAAATCTCCTTTACTCTCCAGTTCTTTGTAACTTTTAATGCGACACTCAGTCTTATCTTTTGGTTCTTCCAAAACTCTTGGCTAGCTGGGTCACATGACTAGACCCTCCACTTTGCTGCCAATATTCATGTTAGTAACCTTAGTTTTCATCTGGTCCCTATTCTGCCATGCTGATATGCACCACGCACATGGGACATCGTGTTAACTGAACTGTTCATGATTTCGTGGCAGCCTCTCTACCACCTTCTCTCTCTCTCTCTGTCTCTCTCTGTCTCTGTCTCTTTCTCTCTCTGTCTCTCTGTCTCTCTTTTTCTGTCTCTCTGTCTCTCTGTCTTTCTCTCTCTCTCTCTCTGTCTCTCTGTCTCTCTCTCTCTCCCTCTCTCTCTCTGTCTCTTGCTTTCTCTCTCTTCCACACACACTTAGGCCAATGACATTTTAGTTCATCTTTATGCTGTAGTCAGAAATCTTATAAAAACTCCGTTATACTTCTTAAGCTCACTACGATATTAACGAATACCACTCAGGGAGTATTTTTTTTTTCAGGGAGTATTTTTGAAAGCATTTTAAATGCTTTTGTTGCTTATTTCTGGAATAAAACAAATGTTGACTATGACAAAGCCACATTAAGTTGAAATACGCACTGAGCTATTTTCTCTGTATGTATTCATCAGGGAACATGCCTATTTACGACTATACATCGTGTTTCATACAGCCATACTATAACTTTCGTTGGCTTCACAGAAGCATTAGTACATCATGACTTAGTATGACTATTTAGCTAGATTTAAATGGTGTTGCTTCTTTCAGAAAATATATAATTTTTATAATATGCAACCATTTTTATATCATTAAGTAATGATAAAAATTGAAAAACTTGTAGAGAATTGGCTTTAGGCAAAATATTGGCGGTCATAGAAATGCTTCTTACAGATCTCCTGTCGTTATCTACTTATGTAAGCAACCATGTCTATTGAAATGGCTGAGAATTAAAATCAAATAAAAATTTGGGCAATATAACATAGTACTCAGCAAATGTTTCTTTTTGATTCCAGATACTTTTCTCATAAACAAGTAGATAATTTACCTTAAAGCAGTTCAAACATTAGAATGACACAGGGACAATAAAAGAGAACAGAATTAACCCAATGTAAATGGTGAAGATTAGATTTTAGTCACTTTTGCAGAAGCTTAAACCATGCAGCCATTTCTCATGTTTCAGCAAGGAACTGTGCATTTTCCAGTGCTTTCCAAGCCTGTGACGGCAGTGTCTCTGGGACTCAACTCTGAGGCCTACCTAGTTGATTCCACATTTACCTAGTCAACATACAGAACTTGAGTTCCAGTGCTCCAGCCCAGACCTCCATACACCTGTGCTGACTGGAGCATAACTAACCATCAAATGCATGGCAGTGTGGCACTTCCCCACATGCATATTTTACCAGGCCTAGAGTCTGAAGAAATGAGAACAATTGAAAACCTGAAGCAGAAAAGGGCTCACCTGATCCATGCCCTGTATTTAAGGGTAGATCAAGCTAAAAGGGCTCCTTGCCTTAGATCTCCCAGGAAAGGTCGGAGAGGATACTGTGACTGCAATTTGCCATGTTTTACTACTGGTGGGGCTCTTGCATTCATTCTCTAATCTTTGGGATTTTTCATACACCTGAGTTTCTGAGTTTCGACTGTCCTAAAAATATAGCCAGTGCTATAACCTGCCCGCTAATGTGGCTGTAAAAGAGGTATCTTTATATTGTCCCCTCTTTAGACATCTAACAGGGACCTGATTCAAGCAGGCGGTGGTCAGCACTCCCTAGACAATGCACTGGGTATGAGATAGTGTCGGCTAACCCAGCTGCTGGGGGAAGGCTTTATTTCCCAGGGGAAACTCTAGCACATCTGGGGCAATAGAGTTCTCACACTTAGTTTTGGATTCTCTGACAGGTGCCAGTGCTCTGGCAAGGGCAGGAGTAATAATCTGTGTTAATATCTCATGAAGACGTGTTGGCATGCTGAAACAGAAACAAAGCCTCTCTCTTTTCTCCTTTTTAGTTTTTTTAATAAACGTATACTCTGTGCAAATTAATCTTGGACACAGAAAACACCATCATGTAGGATGCACCAAAGTATCCCTCTGGGTGATCTTATTTGGAGTAATAATCATTTAAGATCCTGAACATTTTAAGATTGAGCACTTTTAAAGCTTTTCCTTCTTGCTTAGCTAAATTATCATGGAAGCAGAACAATGAATGTATTCATGATGACAAAACTAATGTTGAGGTTGAGTTGACCAGTCCAGAGTCTAGAAATTTTAAACTGAATGAAGAGAACTATAAGGTCACAAGATGAAACAGACAGAAACCAAGGCTCTGCCACCTTTCATCAGGCTTTGCTTTGCTTGAGAAGCCAGCCCAGTCTTCCGTCTGTTTGACTATCACTCTGGAACTTTCCATTCAAAAAATACCTACCAAAATAATTCTACCAATTGTACTTACAGTAAAGCCATGTGTTCCACTGAACAATGTGAATCTCACAAAGGACAGGAGAATGACATCATTGTAGCTTCTTAAAAGAATTAGGGTAAGAAATTTAAACTTTTGCTAGCAATTTAGAATTTGGATGTAGATTCCAGTGTTGAATGCTTACATATATATATGTAAGATTAGATTTTAAGATTAGCCGACAGGTTATAGCACTGTCTCTATTTTTAGGACAGTCGAAACTCAGAAACTCAGGTGTATGAAAAATCCCAAAGATTAGAGAATGAATGCAAGAGCCCCACCAGTAGTAAATCATGGCAAATTGCAGTCACAGTGTCCTCTCTGACCTTTCCTGGGAGATCTAAGGCAAGGAGCCCTTTTAGCTTGATCTACCCTTAAATACGGGGCATGGATCAGGTGAGAAACATTTGCATATTATAAAGAATATATATATATATATATATATATATATATATATATATATATATATATATTATATTCTTCCTTTCTCCTTGATAGTTTGGTTGATTGCTAAGATGAACTCAGTTCATGAGTCAGATGTCATTTAAAGTAGACATCTGAATAATTTTAGTTCATCCATATTGATAATTTCCATTGAAGGAAGTGAATTCTGAGAAGGAATAATAGGTGAGAGGGTGGAGTTTTCTCCTGATGAGCTTTGGACCTGCCCCAGGGATTGGTGGGACACACCTCTGGGGACGTCCAGGCGAGTCACAGAGGTGTAGTTTTGGGTCTACATCTGGTTCCTTGATCCGCTGCTGTGGCTCCATTCCCATGATCTGCTCTCCAGCCTTCATATCTAAGCTACTTTCCTCAGCCATGGGCTGAATAACCCCCAAACTGTGAACTAAACTACACCTTCCTACCTTTACATTGTGGGTGCTGGGTACTGTCTCTCAGGGACAGGAAAGTAAATTGCAACTCAGGTATGTAATAAGGTCCAGGGGCAGGAGACACAAGTCATTGTGGTGAACTTTCCATTTGAGTGAAGATTTAGATACAGGTTACACCCAAATAACACAGCGGAGAGTACTGGAGACAGCCCAGGCAGAAGTCAGTGATAAAGGCACCAAAGCTATGGGCCTAGCGAGTCGATCACTTTAGGCAAAGGCAGGTCAGGCACCTCCTCATCCCCAACTTTTATCCAGAACATAGCAGTTTGAACAGGAACATCTTCAAAGTTCCTATCAGCTGTATAAATCTGTGCTTCTCCAGGCAACATTATCATCTCAAGGAAAGAAGGTAAACACCTTATATGAAGATGAATTCAGGAAATATTTTTTTTAAAAACGAAACACTTGAGTAGAATTTTAAAGAGATGAAAGAGATTATTCACTCAAAACAGTAAGTGGGGAAGACATCCAAGAGGTGCCATTTGGGGTGCTTTTCTAAAATGATTTCATTGAGTCCAACTGTACTTATAAAGCAATATACTGTTCTAGGAAATGAATTTGCACAAACTTCATGTAGACAATGTTAAATCCGATTGCTAGGACATGAAGGACACACCCTGTCTCACTGCTGGGACACAACACCTGCCACCGATGTCACAGGAGGAGGGCCCCTTTGGCTCAGAGCTCACACAGGTTTCCGTCCACAGCTGGCTCCAAGGTGGCATGGCCTGCTAGGAGGGCGCTGCAGAGGAGACACAGCCTGTGGCAAAGCAGAGCAAGGAGAAGGCAGCAAGCAGCAAGTCCAAGTGACCTCAGCAGCTTCTCTCTGCCCCTTTTAGAGTATCTAGGCTACTGGGCTTAGGACAGGTGCCAAATCAATCAGGGGACTAGTTCAGTAATCACGAACACTTAATCCTAGCATCATGAACTCTAGATCCACCCACCTCTGAAGAAACCCCACCTATGACCACAGGAGGCTTTAAGGGAACATCTAGACAAAAACCGTAATGGTCTTCTATCCCCAGAAGACAGTTTAAATACTAGGCTCACGTTTGCATAAGTTTTTATATATTTAGAAAAATAGGAATTTAGAACAACAAAAGATATCAGAGTTGAATTAGTCTTGCACATAATTTTCAGTTAATAATAATTGTATTTAATGCTGCTACTGTAATACCTATTATTGAGAACTATTTTAGGTGCCTTCCTTATAATCAGGCTAACAGGCTAATTAGCTTGTAGGTTGTGGCAGCCAGCCGGGTTTCTGACCTGGGAACACAGGCTTTGTGTTGGAAACTCTGGGATTTGGGATGAAAACAACCCAGTTGAGATGACTGTGAGAAGAAAGATGAGGAGTATTTTTTCCACTTTAACTGTAACTTTGACTCTGAAGCAAACGCATCCAAAACGTTTTTACCTTTACTTGAGTTTCAGGGTTATTGGGGACACCATTAAATAAAATAGAAGAACAGGTTCGTATAGAAAGAGAACAGGTTCGTATAGAAAGAACCAAGGGTTTTAGGTTAGTCATCTGAAGTAGCAGATCACTATTTGACTAATTACAGCCTTTTAGAAAAAAAAAAAAAACTGCTCCTCAGATATTTACTTATAAAAGGAATAAAATATACCAACAAGTGAGCAGCACCCGTTGGTACAGAAATAGTTAGGGGCCACATATGGACAATAACGCTCCTATTGTGTGAGTTCACTGTTTATTTTTTGTATGGTAGTGGGGCGAGAATCAAAGGCCCTGTGCATGCCAGGCAGAAGCTCTGCCCTGAGCCACCTTCTCTGCCCTGGTTTCACTTTCTATGGTTTTAGTTACTGGCAGCCAACCATGATTCAAGAATATTACATGAAAGGCTCCAGAACTATGTCATATGCAATAAACTCTAGGCAGTTATTATTACAGCATATTGTTATACTTGTTCTGCTACATTGTTAGTTGTTGTGGATCTGTTATGATACCTCATGTGTAAGTCAAACTTTATCATACACACATATATATAAATCATACTGGTTTCAGGTATCCAGTAGGGGTCTTCAAATGTGTCCCCGACAGATAACAGGTATTACTGTAAAACACTGACTTAATGTAGGGTAGAGAAATGTTAAAGCGTTTTTGAAAAGAGTAACATAATGAGTTTGTTTGTTACTTTAGAGCAATGCAGCCTGTTACCTGTTATGTTACCATTCACAGGGTATTAAAAGCTGGAAGGAGATTTAAAGAATATTTGTAAAAACCTAATTTTTCAGATAAGGAGAGTAAGTGTTTTAATCAAGGTGATATAGACAATTGATGGAAGAAATACAAAATAAGACTACCTTTAAACCCTTAGCACTGCTGAAGAATTTAAGATTTTTTATGAAGTTACACTTTATGGAAAACATGCATTTCAAATTATTAAGGTCAGTTCTAGATTTCCTTTAGCTCAACAAATTTCATAAGTATGACATTGTGTGTCACTGGGATAGTGTTTCCTGTTCATAAATTTTACAATTTCAATGATTTATTGTATACAGACATAATTTATGCTGATTAGATACAGGCAAAATCTCTTAGGTACAAAGGCAGTTTTCTGCACTTATTAAATATTTGTAAGAAAAATAAGGTGAAAGAGGAAAAAACAAGTTTTAGAGAAGAAAATGTAGTATTCAAGAAAACGTGCTGTCTCTGATAGGTACATGAGTTCATGTCCGTGTCTTATTTCGGCACTAAGCATTTAGCAGGCTCTGGGGTTGCAGAGCACTCTGTGCTTGGCACCCAGAAATGTTTCACAAAGGGAAGGCACACCCACTGGGGACGGCTCGGCAGTCCCCAGCACTGAGCACAATTTCCTCGTTGCACCAGATTCTGAGTGTTCAAGACATAGGAACTCAGGGAGAGAATAGGGTATAGAGAGCGTGAAAGGAGGTAGAGATAAAGACAAATAAACACCAGACAGGGTTTGTGCCCACTTCAAAAGGTCAGTTAAATAAATCAGTTTTTTTAAAAAAGCACTAATATCCTGTCTTTCATTTAAAATACTGAACATTTATATATCTGAGGCCTGGTAATCACTTAAAACATGTTGGAACAAAAATGATCAAAATTAATTTTATTTTTTAATTATATAATTACAAGAGAACACGATTCAATAACAATTTCTAAACTTGGCTAAAAGAGAATTGTTCTTGGTTTTCAAGGGAATATAACAAATAAGTGAAATGGAATTGTTCCCGAGTTTGCTGCAGCCAGGACAGCACGGTTTGGAAAGTGAATGTTTTCCAAGAGACTGAGAAATCTTAATGTCATGTCCGACCATAGAAGTCCAGATTTGTCATTCTTACTCTCACAAGTGCTGAGTCGAAGCTTAGATTGCTGACTAGCTCTGGAGACAGGCTGTAGCTCAGACACCACAACTGCATGAGTTTGGATGCAATCATAGAGCAGAACCTGAAAACGAACTTAGCTGTGGCTTGGGCGATATTTTCAACTTGATTGTATTTGTGGAAAAAGATAAATATTAGGATGCATGCTTCTTTAACAAACCAGTCAATATATTCAAATTCTCCATAGCAGTTTTTATGCATGTGAGTGAGAATTAATCTAGATTCTAGGTTTGGACCGTGAAAGGGAGACCTTTATCCAAAGGTGGGCAGAGCGTGCCTGCAGCATTCTTCTTGGAGTGAGTCTTCTTTACTGAGCTTCTGACTACTGTCAGGATGTGACTCATACATAATTCGCCTTCACCCCTACTTGTTCATCCTGAGGTATGGTTCTTCTACGGTACTTATTGACTTTCTCTGGGACCTCTTATGAAAGGGGCAGGAAACATACTTGAAAAATACTGGCCCTCTTGGCCAATAAAAATGGACATCTCCCACTGTCTCAGAAGGATGAGTTTTTCTTAGGCCTCAAATCTATTCTGAATGTTAATTAAATATTTACAAAGTGTGTTAAAAGCCTCTTTGAATGCTAATATGAAAATAGGAGACCACGTTCATTTGAATAAGCAGGAAATTTTGCCTGGCAATATTAAGGGGCTCTCAGTTTAATTCAGATAAATTCAGTCACTTTAGATAAAGAAAGAAGACACTGGGCACCTATGGTGTATAAAGCTCTGGGCCAAATATGAACATGAACATAAACACTGTAGGAACTGAAGACCTATCAGAAATTAAAATATTTCACATTAGTTAATTCACACCACGTCCCCCTGGGCTTAAAGACAAAATTAGATTCAAAACACCCACCTTTTTAGTAGTAAGATTTTACACTGTTCTTTAACATACAACATTGTATTTACTTACATAAAGGTGTAGTGTTTTCTCTATATCAACACATTAGTTCACATTATATTTATTAAATTTTTGAAAGCATTTTATCACGAAGATTTCATTTATTGTACCCCAAAATAAAAAGAGCATCCAAGTCTTTTTGTAGCTCCCCAAACACAGTTAGGAAATAACGATCATATGCTAAAAAATGTAAAATGCAATTTGCGCTGTGCCCCATTTACTAGGAAATCCCTACGAACAATGCATTTTGTACAGTATATTGCCCTAGGGAAAGTGGATCAGCATCAGGAATGAATAAAGAACACTGCATTTGAAATCAGCTAATTCTGCTTCAGCGCTTTTAAAAACTTTGTTATGATATTACTTCCTGTCAAGCACATAATGTGATATTTTCCTCAATAAACTAAACACTTGCCTAATTTCATCATCCCTCATTTTCCACTTTTTAAGCACTAAATATTTAAACAGTGCAGACCTGGAAGTCTCAAGCCAATCCTCTGGCCCAGGCATCTCCTTGCCTAAAGTATAGTAATGACCCATACGGGAATCAGTCATGTTACCATGACACACATGGCGACAGCTGGCGAGCTCCTTACCTGCCCACAAGCCAGGCCCATTCCTCTTTCTCCCATGCCATGTGGACAGGACAAATTTAACTCCAGGGCATCTGCTCCAGAAGCCTTTAGGACAGAGAAGGAAAATAAAGAAAGGGCAGAGCTTTATTTGTATATCAATACGGTTTTTCCATCGTTAACTGATGTCATACTTGTCAGACTTTAGTGATTATGTTTTCCATACTGCAGCTATCTGTGGGGTATACTTTACCTTTATGAAATTAAGGTATGTATAATAACAAAATATTTATTGAGCTTAAAATATGCTGCTCATTGTTCTCTATGCTTGGTATTTGTTATCTCTAATTCTCATAACCCTCATATCATTCTGCATATTATGCAGCTAGGAGAGCAGATGCCTAAGAGGGGAAATGGTCAGCCTCAGTGTGAAGTGACACTGTTCAGATTTTAACTCAGATCTAT
Organism: Dinomys branickii; assembly: GCA_004027595.1. NCBI lineage: Eukaryota > Metazoa > Chordata > Mammalia > Rodentia > Dinomyidae > Dinomys > Dinomys branickii. The sequence continues at coordinate 101,260 of PVLD010002830.1, forward strand.
TTGACACCACATTTATTTTTCCTAAACAGATTCTATTTTTATAGAAACAAATCTTATTGATCTGTCATAACGGATATAGAGAGTAGACATGCCATGACAAATGTAGTAGTCTAGTTAGAGGTAAAGAGTAAATTAAAAATGCTTGTAACTGAAACTAAATTTTTAATTTTTATTAAAAGAGTCCAGGGCTGGGGATATAGCTCAGTGGAATAAGTGCCTGCCTAGCAAGCACAGGGTCCTGAGTTCGATCCCCAGTACCGCCAAAAAAATAAAAAATAAAAAAAATAAGAGTTCATACTCAGAAACGTGACTCACTGATAGTTTTGTCTGACTTTAATAACTAAATGGGAATCTTTCTTGTTCAAATCATTAATTCATTAGTAAACATGAATCATGTTAAAATGAACAAAAGAGTTCACAGTATTTTGAGAATCAGAATTCTTGGAAAGTCTTATGTAAAAAACTTGAAAAGTAAACAAAGTGCTTTTTAAGTTTAATATAGCACCTGGAAGAATGTGGTAATAACTAAATTCAAATTTTACTTTCCTTGTATACTTCTAGAATTTCTCCAATGCCACAATTTCAAGTAAAGGCAACTGAAAGCTTGAAACTATTTTCAATAATATTATTTTAACATGTCCATTAACTCATGCAAAACATTGCAAATTCACCATTTTGTAAGTATACTTACTAGACCTTTCTTTCAACCAAAAAGTGTTTCTTTAAAGTTTCTTTTTTCTTCCTAATTGTTTACAAATGTTGCCTAATTCTTCCTCAGCTTTACAAATTTTGAGTAGCATCTCAACAATCTTAGGAATGCCAGTTAGCTATGGTCTCACTCTCCTTTCTTGCTTTTCTTTATTCATTAGTGAATCCACTTTTTCTTCTGAACATTTGTGAAAATCCACTCAATCATCCCAGTCTGTTTTCTATCATGGCCTCATAAGGTCTTTTTGATATTCTAATACAATTTAAAATGCTTCCATTTATTTGAAAATTACTTGAAATCATGCGACTTTCTTTCTGCTGGCTTGGTGGTGAGTGTGGACAAAGCAGAGCCTGAAGAACTCTGATTTCCATCCTAGGTCTGCTGCTGAGGAATTGGGGATGCTTGGACATCAGTTAACCACCCTTATCTGCTACAAGTGTGACCTGAAAATAATATGACCAGTCTCAAAATCAAGCCATGTGGGAATTGCCAGCTTAATTGAGATTATACATTGGAATTGTTTGCGATATTTCATTTTTTAAATTATATTTAGGTATTTAGGTATTTCAGAAATCCTCCAGATTTATTATTTAGCTGAAAATGAAATAATTAGCAGCAAGTCAATTCAACAACAATAAGGATTTGATAAATTGCAGGTAGCCTTTGTATGTATAATTACATTATGCATATTTCTCTAAAAATGCATAATTTAAAATTTTTATGCAATGTATAAATAGTTACCATTGTAGATGATGATGGTAGCATTAAGTGATGACTTAAACTGCATGCTAGGATGTTTTAGGTACTCCACAGAGTACTTTGTCCTCACAATAGCTCTAGTGGGTGGGATATTTCCTTATTCCCATTTTACAACTGATAAACCCAGGTATTAAAAGTACAAGTTACTTGTCAATTTCCTACAACCCTGTTATTGGGAATGGGTGATGAGCTGAAGAATGCTGAAGGCAAAGCTTTCACTCTTATTCACTGCTGCACATTGTTAGAAATTCTGGAGTCCGTGTTTGAGATTGTTACAGTGTTTAAGAAAAACATAGAAGTTGGACACCCTTGCAGCCTCTAAAATTAAAATAAAAATTAAAATATTTTAAAACCATCTAACACAAACTATTATTAGGGAATAATTATTAAAACTGTCTCACTATTATATACATACATCAATACATATCGACCAGCTACCTGTGCAAATTAGCACCTAAGCCTCAAACACTGATACAGTGGGCTCAGGGTAACACCATGAGAGTGAGGACACTCCCTGGGCCTCAGTACTCCTGGCAGGATGCACACCACTTTAAAAGCCAGTTAACTCCATTTCCAGGAAGCTGTAACTATTCAAAAAGTCTAAATTGCCAAATTAGCATGAGTGTTAAATTAACTGAAACTGGACAAACATTTTGCTGCGTGTTAGTTACAAGCTTTTTAGTGTAGCCACTTAGCTTAAAATTTATTCTACCTCATCTAATAATGGTAAACTCATGAACGCAGTGTAGCGGAAATGTTCATATATTTATCTCCATCTATAAAAAGAGTGTGTATGTCTTTTGCAATAGATCCTGGAGCCAAATTTCATAGGTCTCAATTCCAGCTTCACCACATACAAGCCATGTGAACTGGAGAACAGTATGTAACTATTTTTTGCCTTAGTTTCTTCACCTCCAAAAAGCTGGAAAACAATGTTACGATGTTGTAAGGTCTACAAATTTAATAAATGTAAAAGACTTGGAATAATGCCTGTAATGAAGTTAGTACTAAGTTAAGTGTAATCAAATACATCTATCTACCTATCTATCTATCCATCTGTCTGTCTACCTATCTATCCCACTAGAACTTTCAATCTGTCCAAAAGCTACCTTGGTCTGAAAAGATTTTCTATAACTCATGGTGCCTTACATCATCTATACCTCAGCGAGGGGACAAAAAGAAAAGCAAGGAAAAAGAAAATATCCTGAGGAATTGTTGGAGTAGTGACAGTTGTGTGATTTCTAAAATTCCCTGAATCATTCTACAAAAACTATCAGATAAACTAGGGAAGCAAACCCATAAACTTCGTACAGAATATACAAAATCACACACAAAGGCTTTCCCCCTGCCCCTCTCTTTTCCTCACTTCTCGCTGTCTTGCCCTTGTCCTCTGACCAATACAGTCCTATGTCACTGTGGAGGGCAGAGCGAGGTGGTGCCTTGAGCATTTGAACAGGACCCACAAGCACCCAGGGCAGGTGTCTGTGTCTGGACCCTGTGGGAAGAACAGCTACCTATGGGGTGGCTTGCTGCATAGGAGCCCCAGTGCAGAGGACAGACTCTGTGGGTGAAGGGGGCTGGCAAAGGGCATCAGAACCCAAACAGAGTGAAGACAGTGTTCCATGGTAGGACATGAGAGGTATTCTTGGATTATCTCTTAATTTCTTCTGTTCCAGGAACACAGAAGTCAGATACTGACTTTCTAGCTATGTTACATAGTTTTAACGTTACCAAACTGGAGATAAAACTTCTCTGAGCTCAAAACTCTCTCCAGGATAAACCTGGGGTATCTGGATGGCTGGACCCAACTGGATGCAAAGGCAACTACTGCATTCATCTCCAGCTGGGTCCCACGTCCCTTGATTCCATTCCTACTGCCACTTCTCAGTGACTATATTCATCAGATTTCTCATTTCTAGGATAGAATGCCAGACGATTTAAAGGAGGAAAGCTTCAATTTTGCTCATGATTTTAGGGATTCAGAGGGTTCAGTATATGGTCAGTAGGCCCCGAGGCAAGAACACTCTGGCAGGTGGGTGTAGCTGCACAAAGCTGATCAGGTCCTGGTGGACAGGAGGCATAGCAGAGGGACAATGTCAGACAGCAAAAGACCAGGAGCCAAACACAGCACCTAAGATGACACACCCAGACACCCCAAAGTATGTTCAATAATCCCCTGGATGATGGCTTCCAAGCCAATCCAGCTGACACAATCAAGCCTAACCAAAGACACTCATATCTACCTGACCTTATGATCTTTGTAATGTGCCTGTGTCCATGTTCTACATTAGCATATTTAATTAAATAATATATTCCTAGCCCAGATGCAGGGGTAAAGGATAAGCACCTGGGTTTCTGAGTGTTTTATTTGGATTCTACTAGGAGCAGTGTCATCGCCTGTTTTTATTCCTGTGTCTGTACAGACTTTCCTCCTGTCTTCCCACCAGTGATGGCAGCCCTAGGAACCCCTCATCTGCTCCCTGACATAAAATTTCTGGCTTTGGAGGTTAATCACCTCAGATTTGTCAGCACCAAATAAAGTGCTGCTCTTCCTGTTTACTCTGTAATGGCTTCCTTTTTATATGTCACATGGCAATTTCTGAGGTCTGCACTTCTATTCATTCATTCAACAAATATTTGTTGGTGAGGAAAGACCTATGCTCAGAACTGGTCACAAGTAGTGACCCAAACAGCTCTTTACCCCTATGGAGCTTATTTGTAACAGGCAAGGCAGATGGACCATTAGTAACATCCAGTGCCACCACCGTGAACCACCAATTTTAAAGTGCTACAGAGGAAAAGCATACACAGAAGTAGAACCAGATTTGAAGGAGTCTGGAGCTTAAATAGTTCTGAGCACTCTCCTTTATAAAATTAAACATGATGACCCTAAATTAGATACAGGGGCTTAGAAGTAAGGGCCCAGAGAGTACGCTTCACTGACTTCCTGGTAGACTGGGCTCTGTAGTAGGGTCCTGTGGGGGGTAGGACAGAGACCCTCACACCCCCAGCCAGAAAGCGCAGGCTAAGGGCGAGAGGACTTCAGAAGCCAAGATACTGGAAAGCTCCTAGTTTGGATATGGGTTGAAAGAGTAAACGAAGCAGCGAGAGCCGGAATAAATCCAAGGTGACATCAGTAGCCAGGTCATGCAGCGCTTATAGGTCAAGTTTCGAATTTAGGAAAGATAAAAAGATTTTGGACACACAGGGGGACAGCAGTGAAAATCACTGTAGATAACTTCGATTAGGATGGTAGTAATTCATTTTGGACTACCTCTGATTTATACGCTTCCTCAACTGTGATGGCCTCAATTGCCGCCCAGCGGTGCCCTCTCAGAGGGGAAGCCCTGTCCCTGTTGCTGTCCTTACTCACATCTGTCAGCTCTTACAAGTGCCCTTACAGTCAAAGCTGCACGCCATTAAAAAGTGTCCACTGCCTGTATCTGACCGGGAGCCCCAGCAGTGCCCGTGCTCGTGCCTGAGAAGCTTGGTCTTTTCCTCCATTTCCGGATTTAGATGAAGCATCAGGCCACGTGCTATAGACAGAGCGCAAGAGGAAGGCAGGGGCGTGCGGTGTTCAACGGGACTTCCGAGAGGAAGCAGCCTGTACACGCTCTTTCCCCTCCGTCTCCCCTGCGCGCCTGTGCGGCGGGATGGTCAGCAGGGCCGTCCTCACCGGACTGGACGGCCCGCTTTACTCACCTGCGAGGCTGTTACGGCCTCGGTAACGTACCACGCTGCACTTAATTTTCCTCCCCTCGTGTTTCTTTCTTTGTCATCTTTACTGCTCTGCAATTATATGCTTCAATGAAACCTTCCCTCTACTGTGACTCAGGTTCTATTGTGTAGGCTAATACATGTTAAGAAAGAAATGGACTGAAGATCTAGCAAAATCTATGCAAAATCTTCTAAGACTCAATATTTTCAGCTTTCCGTAACAGCTCAATTTGGTGCATATCTGACTACATTTAAACTGTGACCGTGTCCACACTTCAGAGGCTGTCACCCAGTCACTTTTTAGATGGGAAATAATATGTGCTTCATAAATGTTTTCTGTGTGAAACTGCAATAGGCTAACCACGTCACCAAAAAGTAGGAGAGCATAGATAGGCTCAGATGTCTACACCAAGAAAATTAAGCGGAGTCTAACTATGCTGCCGATTTCATGAAGAGTTTGACCACAATGTGAAGGTTTTCCAGGCACTGCTTTTTCTTCATGATACACAAGAAAGCTGGTAGTTCAAATCAGGTTGAGAGAAGTATAAGACATTATGAACATGTATATTCTATGGCAAGAATGCGTAGGAAGGTTTCATCCGGTGTCATTTCATTTCCAGGATAAAACCAAATTTTCTCAAGCATATAGATATTACAAAAAGAAGGACTGGCCATATATTGACTTTTACAAACAGCATTTACCTCAACAATATACTTTGAAAATATACCTACATTTATTTTTTAATCACTCATGCAATCTTAAATATCTACTCAAAATGGTCAAAAAACATGGCAGACTGGTGGAACAGCACCAATTTTAATTGCCACAGAGTTTCTCAGTCTTTACTTTTTCTGTATCCTTGTATAGCTGTAACTATTCTGCTGCCATACATATGTCATTTTTGTTTTCAGATTTAGTAATACAACTCTCATGACAGATTTCCCTAACTTCTTATTGTATAATTAAAAAATTAACCTACCATAGCAAGAGGAATTTCATGAACTTAAAGTATACACATCACATCAAGTCATTTGCTGAACTACAAACTGCTGGCTAACGTGCTCGTGTGGTGTCTGACCTCTCACACCCTTTTCTCCTCAATCCCAAAGCAGGAGACTTAGTAGGCAGCACCGTACAGTAAACTTGGCTCGACTACAGTTTTGAGCTGTAATGGAATCATGCTGCCAAAGCTGCCCTCCAAAGGATGTGAAGGCCTAAGGGGGCTGCTTCCAGGCTCCCCTAGGCTGGTCCAGAGGGAACTGTTAACCATTGAAATTAGGCACAGATTGACCTTCTAGATTCATAGATGGCAATCATGTGCAGATTTCACAGGCTGCTTTGACTAAATAGAAGCATACACTTTTCTTTTTTTCTTCTTTCTTTATTCCCCTTCCTTTATTTATGCTTCAGTGTATTTAGAAGTTGGTATAAATTGCAATTTAGAAAAGAAATGGAAGGTGGAAAGTATCGTTATGTTATCTAGTATGCTATAATTAAAGGCTCGACATTTTGTAAATAAATTCACCTCTTTAAAAATTAATGTCCATTAGTGAAGAAAATAATTTTTTGAGTATTTTATTCTTTCAGAAAGGCAAAGAAGCACGCAGCGTGATAAAGCCATTCATCACAGTCAGCTTAAAATTGGCAAAGCTCATACCAAGCCTGGGCTCTGTGGAAGATTTCATGGTCAATTAGGTAAATACATGTATAAAATGGACCCGACACAGAAGATCATGAAACCAATTACTGATCATGTTTAATTTCACCCCCTTAAGTCCCAGAAGTAATTTTTCCTCTTACAGTTTTAAAATATCCAAATAAAATGTACAATCAACATCTTTGAACACTACGGAGAGCCCACAATGTTTTCAGCTGTGGAGTCAGCTGTTCTGGAAGTCTTGTTAGCATCAGTGTTCTATGCTGCCAAGAGCTCTTCAAGAAACCCCAGCTAAGAGTGGAGACTGGGTTCCAAGACAGCGTGACGAACGTACGTGTACAATTTTCATGATGTGTTTTTTTTACTTGAAATACAAATTTGAGGCACATGGTTAGTTGCCTGCATTTGTGCAAGATTCAATTTATATAACGGAAAACTTGCTGACTAGTGTTCCATTTAGAAGCATTCTGTCCTACCATTTTATGCCTGTCAGTATTCAAATGAGAACAGTATTAAATGAACCTTTTATATTTTAAATATTCAAGAGTTTTATATTCAAAATGTCTTCTCTTCCTGTCAAACTAGCTTGCCTAAAGGCAAGGTAAGATCAAGTTAGACTCTCAAAGGTAGAATTAAATTTTATCATGACATCCATCATAATATACAGTTTGCTTAATATGCAAATACAGAGTGTCTAGATTCAGAGAATAAAGGACTTTTAGGTAGTGTGTGAAATCCAAGGGACCACTTTTATAGGATAGATTCCTTTTAAATTTACATTTCTATCATTTTAATGAAAACATAGGGTAAGCAAATTATAATAAAAATGTTCTAAGTCACATTTTCAGTTCAATTTCATTTCATCTGTGTTATTTTTTATGGCAGCTCTTTACTTAAAACTAATAAAAACAGGAGAAGAGAAATACAGTAAACATACACTAAGGGCACCATTACCTCAGCCATTTGGGAGAGCTCCATCCAGTCACTGTGGCTGTAGCCGCACATGATGCTGGCGATCACAACCTTTAAAAGGAACAGGAAAGAGCACAAGTTCAAGCAGGCACTCTGCCACACACAGAGACAGGTCCATATTTGCACACTTGTAGGAATTAGACCGTAAACGCATCCTACAAGCTCACAGGCTGACAGCTCAGTCCCCAGCAGAGAGTGCTACTGGGAATTATTTCAGTCAGATATTTTGTCACTGTGACAGGAAGTTGACCTCCCACACACATTCATAATGTACTGACAAGTGATATTATAAAAATTTGTTTTTCTGTAGAAAACTAATCACTAAAAGGAATAAGGTACTATAGCAAAGTACAAGGTGACATTCGGAGCTTCAGGTGTTATGTCAGAAACTTTTTCTGTTACCCTTTGAACACTTGAGCAAGTTATTTAACTTTTCTGATACTCAGCGTTCTGATTTCTAAAATTAAGATAATACTGATTTTTGTCAACTGCAGAAAATGTCAGCAAGTATTATATGAATTTGCTTCTGTGAAAATGTTATCTAAATTCTGGGATAAAATAAAATGTTTATTAACATAATTATTGGTATAGCTACATGGTTTCAAACTAAGGGAAAGCAAAAATAATTCTGTGCTTCAATCACACCTTCATAATATATTGTTCTTTTAACTTTTATGAAATTTTGATTTAATCATAGTCTTACAGTAATCCTGTAATGAAGGCCACATGGATTAGTAATGTGGCCTGCTCTGCAGTGAGAATGTCAAGGTTGAAACCTTGACTCCGCCACTTATTGGGTGGCCCTGGGCAAAGGATTTAGTGTCTGGATAGAAAAGTATGGATAAGTAAACCACAATGTTAACTAGAAAATCCATTTTATTGCCCAGAAAATTAATAAGAAAGGTTTCTAAGACCTATAGAACTCTATATATGTTAGGCACTCTTCCACTACATTAACTTAATTAATCATCCTTAATCTTCCCCCCATTTTGCAGATGAAGATGGCTCAGTCTTGAGATGTAAAGGTCATTCTACTTTCAAGAGGAACAAGACCCAGACACAGGCAAAGTGACAAGAGCCTGAGCTTTTAATAATTTGCCTGTTGGCATGGAGTTGGTACTTGTACACATCACTGATTATTTTTTATTATTTCCATTCAGTTTTGAGATTGAGACATCAATAATTTATGCCAAGCCCCAAATCATAGTCTCATGGCAGAGTCCGCTAAAAGCCACTGTGCTCTCATTGTACACAGCCTTTTTTGGCGTGTGTATAAAAAATCACAAAGATGAATTATAAAGGTCAGATGAATGTTTTCATTACTGAGAGACAAAAGTTGGGTTCATATGAGATAGAGGTCTGAAAAACAGCAAGAGAAGTCTGTCTTTAAAAGTTAGGTTCATTTGTTCTCCCCTGGAAGACCGTAGACTCCATGGGAGTGGGAAGCTCGGTATCATTCATTGTTTTACCTGTAAAAACCATCATGGGATTTGGCACAGGGAAGGACTGACCCATGGCTACACAAATAAGGTTGCTAAAGGTTTAGGAGCAGGAATTCATTTTATCAGTTTACTCCTTTAAGGAAATTAAAGGGAAATACAAACATCACAGATTAGGGAAGGTAAATGAATTGGTAAAAAATGCTGGCAAATTATTCCATGACTTGGAGTGAAGAGTGGTCAGAGTTGTGGTGTGTTCTTGGTCATAGTAAAAGGATCACAGGTCAAAATTCACAGGACTGTTGAACAGCATGTGCAGTTAAGAAAGCAGAATCTAGACGTGACAGCTGTCTCCGAGTGATTGAGCAAGCCCCAGAACATTAGTCAGAGAAAGGCAGAACAAGGACTAGGAATGTAGAAGTCAGGAGAAACAATGGATTTAGACAGAACCTTTAGACAACGGAAAGTAAAAGCAGGAGATAAATAGCATAGGAAAGATCAGAACGTCTAATTATTGTTGGTTGGGTTTAGGGTTAAAGTGAGGTGGCAGCTTTTGAGAATTTGAGAGTTAAATATAAGAATGTTTGTTCCATGACCTTTTCTCTTCCAGTCAAGAGGAAATGAAAAGTCATATTCCAAGCTTCATTCGCATGCAGAAAGAATCACCAGATGATTACACAACTTGGGCGAGCGATGTGGTGCTGTGTGCTGTTTTCAAGTAATCTGAGCACTCAGGGTCACCTGCCCCACTTTTCAACTGGACAGGACACCCAGGAGGAATTTCGAGGGGACACCAGACCTTCCAGGTGTAAATGTAATACCCGGTGTATCTATTCTGTCCATGAAAGGAGAAGCGGGAGGAGAAACTCAGTGTCCCATTGAAAGGAAAAAGTGGGATGATGCCTAGAAGCAGGTAATAGATTCTTATTGTCTCCAGTGGTCTCAAGACAGAGGGTAAGTAAAAAAGCAAACAAATAAGTGGACAAATGAACCAACAAAAAGCGAGTGCTGAAAGGTGGTGGGCCTGTGATTATGAAGACTTAGGGAATAGACAAAGCCTGAGGCTTATTCTAGAACTTCAGGGGCAGAGTCAGAAGCAAAGATACAAACTCAGAAGACTTTAGCCATAAGGTACTAGTTCTCCTGTTGTGAAACTGAGAAATAATAGACTTAAGTTTGGGGAGAGTTCTATTGCATAAGACAGAACGGGATAATGACAAAAGAACACAAAGCACGTAAAACACCTCTGAATGTGACAAAAGAATCCACAAATTTACATTCCTGTATAAGCATGAAGTGGCTCCTCCACTGCTGTGGCTCTACCATGCTGGTCTTCTGTGCCACACGCTTTACGGGGGACCCCGGAGAGCAGTGAGGGAAGCCCTGCCAGAGGGCTGGACTCAGTGGGCCAATGGCCTGACCAAAGAAATCCACTGCCGGGGAAACAATGTTTACTGTCTCTGACAGCAGGATATGATATATGCTCTCGGCTAAGGACTAACATTGTTCCCCCTTTCTAAATGACAATTTCAATTTTGATAAAACTGTATTTATTTCAAATGTATATTGATTGTGCCATAGTTGGTTAAAATCATCATTTGCCCTATAGGTTTCTGAGAAGCTCAAGGAGCTACAGTTGGGCTTGATCAAGAAAGGAAGTGAATGTCACCCAAAGAATTGTCCTGGACACCAAGAGCATCAGGACCTGTGGCTGCAGTTGTGATTGGGGGCAGCAGCTCACCGAGGAGAGGCTGATCGTGAGTGGGTGAGATGCATTGTGTTTAGCAGAGGCAGGTTTAGTGATGTGTTCCAGTGTCAGGCAGCCACAGCACTACTCTGCCAGCCTTTCCCTGTCTTCTGAAGACAGATTCTACCTTCTTTCCCCGAAGAGGGGAGAGAACCTCAGGCTGCGGTAATCACAGTGATTGCTTCCTCTTGTTCCACCGAACTTCTCCTGGAAACGTAAAAGACCCTCCTCTCATTTATCCCCAAGTGAGACCAAAGTGTGTGCATAGCTACTGGTGACCACTGACCACTGACTCCTTTTGGGGTGTGACCTTTCCATGCAAGGCCTGCGGCTCACAGACACTTCAACATATATGAACTGCTAAACACTACTTCTGAACTTCGCAATGTCCAAGTTATATTCTGATTTCTTTCACTTGTCATCCTAACAGTTATTACATGGAAACCAAAATCTGCCACATCTAAAGTAACTTCCTATGCATTCTTTCACAGCCAAGTAAGTGTAAAGGAACAAATAACTATGCCTTTCTAAACATGATAGTCTCAGCGTGTTAAATGTCTTTATCTGAAATCCAAAGCAGGGTTTGTGAAATTACACAGTGCTGTTTTCAGAGGAATCAAAATGAGTAAAAATTGTTTTACTTTTTATTTAAATAGGGAATTTTCAGAGTTAGGCTAAAAGATATTAACAATGAAAGGACACTGAATAGAACTTAATCTCTCTTTGGTGATCAGAAAATCTTTCAGCGTTTTGCTGTACTAGGTTTTAATTAAGCAAAAGTAGACAGATTATGTCTTCCCTATAAAAAGGGAATTGATGGATATTTTATATTGTGAAATATTCATCATTCCTAGAAGTGAATATCCAATGAAATATTCTTAAAATAATCTTTCCCTATATTGGTATTTCACTTAACTTATACCATTATTTCTAGTGCTCTAAATTTTATGGCTCATTCTTTAAAGCATTATTGAATCACGTGGTGTGCAAAAACAAAATGCTATACAACATGTGAGCGGTGTCTACTCCCACCTTCTACCTTTTGAAAGACAGTCTTGCTAACCAATCAAGGTAAGTTAATGAGTAAATCAAGCTCCCACCATGGCTGTCACTGAATGACACAAAAGAAATTTAAGACATTGACTTAGCCAGATGAAAATGCTTATATTCCCAGCTACTCAGAAGGCTGAGGCAGGATAATGACAAGTTTAAGGCCACTCTGGGAAATTCAGCAAGACTCTGTTGCAAACAATTTTTAAAATAAAAAATTAAATATGTGAGAAGAAAGAAATTGACTTGAAGTTTTTGTTTATTCAATATTCAACTAATATTCCTTGAGCACCTACTATATGCTATGAACCATTCTAACTCAGAGTGATAAATAAAACAGAAAGTGTTCCTACACTTTAAGGCTTATACTCTAGGAAGAGAAAAAGTCATCACAAGAAAAACCAGTACATTAATAGTGTAATTTCCAGATCAGCTTTACTGTTATGGAGGCAGTAATCGAGGAGATTGCGACAGAGAATCTCTGGAGGCACATAGCCATGCCAGATGGACAGTCCACAAAGGGCTCAATTGAGAATGGAGAAATGAGAAGGTAGAAATGAGACGGGGTAGAAAAAGTGAAATCTTTCTGCTCGGTGTTTGTTTTCCTTATGAAGTAGGAGATGAGTTCTCCTGCTGAAAGAAAAGGAATTAGAAACAGAGGTTCAGAACCACAAGGAAGAAATGAAAGTATGAACTTGTTAGCAAAAAAAGTGAAAAAGCAATTTTTTTAGATTATGGTATAATTACTAGATCAAGAGGGCAGATGTATTATCCAGTGTTGATAGTAATTTTATGAAATTAAGATTAATTACTGAAAATGAAAGTACCAGTTAATTTATGAAACTGGAACTCAGGTTATATGGCCAAACATAAAATATTGGATTCATAGAGTGTCTCGGACTTCAGACCCATCTTCCAAAGGTTCTTTGCAGTGCATCTGTAATTAAAATCTGGTATATTTCATGAAAGGTCACTTTATATTGAGTTGTGCTTTGTGAATAATAATTTAAGTGGGGATTATTCACTTTGGCTGAATAATAAAACTTAAAAAGATGTATATTCTTTACACAAACATCTTCTTTCCATGAAATATACTAATGCTAAAAATAATAATTGATGAATAAATTTTTGAATATTTTATTTCCCAACGAAATACTGCAAAGGTTAGAAACAATAAATGCTTCACTAAAAAAGTAGTGTTACATGGCTTCTACTGTCATCCTCTAAAATGTTTAAAGTATCAAAATTAGTGCTCACTTTTCTATTTTAATAATTTTATTTCCTCATAAGAGAATTGAAATGATTTCATTGTGGAGCTTCTCAAACAGAATTTTAGTAAAGTTTACAGGTTAGAAATTATAGTGAAGTACAACATAAAGCTCCCACTGGTCCTAAAAGGCTGTCATGTTGATTCCCCCACCCACTGAAGTCTGTGCCTAAAATACGCTGCTGTGGTGCACTGTGACTGCCACACACAACACTGGAAATCCAGGGAACAGCTGAACTTCAGAACAATTTAAATATTGTAGTACGGAAAGACTGCAAAGTAACAGGTGAACAGTTGTAAACCATAAGGAGCAAAATTAGATTTTGTCAAGCAATTAGAAAATAATGTCTAACACTACTGGGATTATATATTGAGATTGAAAAATCACATGAGATTTGCTATTTTTGACAACATTTAAACTAAGGAAATATTTTATTAAATATTAATTAACGATAAAACATTCAAATTTTAAACATACTTTGTTTATGACTTTGAAAATGATATTGGTACAGTTTTCCTGAAAGTTGACTGCAGGGCCTTTCAAATTAAATGTCTATGCTTTTGAAATTTTAGTTGTTCATTGCTTTCTTAACAATATACTTAAATATTATCTTTTAAAATTATTTTAAATTTCAACACTTTTTGGTTTAGTTGGAGGCCCCAAAATGTGTCATGCAGGCAACTATTTCTAACATAGAAAAAAATCATACATAGTATTGAACACAGTTTCTACAAAACAAGTGAAATATTTTCACCAAGCCAAGAAGGAGCCACCATGGAGCACTCCGGAAGTGACACTTGCTGCGGCTTTTCCCTTCCCTCCTATTGTCGTATATGCTAATATAGAGTATGATGTTTAATTACATAATGACCTAGGACCTGTGCTCACTGTTCCTTCCCCGAATCTGCTTGTTCCTGTGCACTCAATATGCTCTCACTCCTCCCCCTGTTCCAAGTCATCCACTCTCTCTCTCTCCTCCTCCACATCGTTGTTCACCACAACCTCAGACTTGGCAGAGCGTCAAAATTACATAAAGAGTTCAGGAAATAACTTCAAGGCTTCTGAGCTACTTTACACCAGATTTTTGCCAAGGTTATGATTGACCAAGGTTATGGTGACCATAACCTGCAGGAAAATTTGAGCACCCCTGCTCAGTTTTCAACCCAAATGTCCCTTGGAAGTGTTCCTGGCTCTTCATCTTGACTTGTCTCAGTTAAGATGCCCCACGTTACTCCCCTGAATCACTGGGGAAGCTTCCTCAGGAGCCAGCCCATCTCTGAGTTCAGCTTATGCCACCTGCTACATCTTTCCAAAGAGACAAGCTTCCTCATATAACACTCCTGCTTCACATCCAATTCCCAGATACAACAGAGCTCTTTAATAGACTACACAAGACCACAATGCAACTTTTGCTCTGACAGCAATGAATTACTTTGCGTTCTAAATGTAACATGCATTCTGTATTCTCTTGACCATATGCTTATTCTTTTGATCTGAATGAATAAGGAATGATCCCTGTGCTCTAGTAGCATATGGCATAATAAAGGAGGCACATGTAAACTGATACAAAAATAATTGGGCACTAGTCAGGATCCAGTGATGGCAGAAAGGAGTGGACGGTCCTGTGCACTGTATGGATCTGGGAACGCACCACATAAAATTATGCGTGACAAAGATGAGTGTAAAATCTCCAACAGGTGGTCATCAGAAATTAATTAGGACAAAACCAAAACAACCAACAAATGAAAAGGAACCAGAGTACCCTCTGTAGCAACAGCAAAGGCACAGGTCTAATGCTTAATAAATTGCAGGTAATTCAGTTTGGCTGATATTGGAAGGAATGGATGCAACCATCTGTGGGAAACGGAGTAGGCTGCGCAGGCAGGGGAGGGGTAGGCATTTCAGGAGTGAAGACGCAGGGCTGAGATAATGGTCTCTAATCAGAGAAGCATCTAAGTGTCAGACCTCTCTGCCTAGTGAGGCCCTGCCCTGAGTTATACCTCGCCCTTGAGACAGACCCTTCTGCTTCCCCCCTGGTTGCACAAGGAGTCCTGCTTTGGGGCCTCTCAGCATGCTTTGCATCTCTCTGCCCAAGCATGCTTATATTTCATTTAATTGATCATTTCGTATTTTTAAAAGATTACTTAATCTTTGGGTGATTACTATCAATATTATTACTATATATTATTATTACTATATATATATATCATTAATATACATGTATTATATATATATATATATATATATATATATATATATATATATATATATAATGTGATACCTGGCATTGTATCTTAACATAACTGGGACTCATTAAATTCTTACTTGAAAATAACATGAAAGTAGGTAACTTGGGACAGAAATTAATGCGTATTTTTACTACTGTTACCAACATTCAGTGTAAGCCCTTTGTACATTCCAAAGGAAACAGATAAATGATACCATGTAAGGAGTTTCAGAATCTCTTATAACTACTATCAAAGAACAACAATTCATTATATTGTTTCCATATTTATGTCTGAACACACATTTTCACATACATTATCTCATTTATTTCCCACAGTAACAATGAATTTAGAGAACCTTTTACTGAGAATAATGAGGCATAAATAATCTAAATTACTTTACTAGGTCAAGCTAATCAATGGCAGAGCCCGGATTAAACTTAGGTCTTTGTATTCTCTACTGCTTCAAGACTATCCTATGGTAATTCCCTACCCTTTCAGCTTATATTAACAAGCCTGGTTCATTTTACATGCCCAGTGATCTCGTGGTATCTGAGGAAGTGTGTTCCCTCCCTGTCCAAGCCCCTTGACAGCTGCTTGGATTTGGGTGACTCTGTGACTTGTATTGAACAGTGCGTGGCAGAAGTGATGATGTTCCTGTGCCAGATCAAGTAGCACAGGCCCCGGATTTGCCCGCTCACTCTCTCGAATTCCTGCCTAAGCATGAAATAAGTCCGCCTGGCCTGGTGAAGAATGAGACACAACGCAGCAACAGCGATGAGCCGTCCAGCTGACCCTGTCCCGGACGAGTGAGCCCCTGCTCCACCTGGAGCTTCACTACAGACAGATTGGGACCTGGGAGACCAGAGGAGCACTCAGCTTACCCAGTGAAGCATGCTGACAAGATTATAATTGGGAACTAAATGATAGTTGTTTCATTCATAAATTTTGGGGTTGGCTACGTAGCAAAAGCTAATTGATGACACTTTCAGTAAGTAGAGCAGTAAGAATTAGTGTGTGTTGTATATGCATGTGTCAAACACTCTGTGTGGTATTTACCTGGTCTTTAGAGCAACACAACATAGTAATTACCAGCTACATTTTACAAAGGGGGAAAACCTCAGTTCAAGATGCTATGTAACTACTCACAATTGCATGTCTAACAAGAACATAGAGAAAATTTGAAAACTCTGACTATATGATTTTTCCTTTGAACAGTTTTTCTGTGCTCTCCAACTATTCATTTGTATAAAACCTAAGAGTTTACTTTACAAATGGTGAATTTTATCCAATGTATGTCAATTTTTATTACATTAACTCTCCAAGACTAACTTCAGTTCTATACCCTTGGTCAATCATTTCAGCATAGTTCTGTAAATAGCATCTAAGTTAGACAGACAGTACCATGTAGGAAATCATAAAATCAGAGGGAAAAATAAGTAATCAACAACCAGTGAGGTAACACACTGTCTCCTGACAACAAGGCTGAAGATGTGGTGGTGCTGGACCTGTACAGTCTGGTTCCACATCGCCTTTCTGGTCCTTAACACACCAAACTGCCCCCCCACCCAGAGAGACTTCTCAACGCATGTACCCGTACTGTTTTTTCTTTTTAAATAAAAGTCTGTAGAAGGACAAATGTCCTATTGCTTTTGTTTAACCTTCTGGTCCTTCCCTCTGAAGAATAGAATACTTACTGCAAACAATGGTCCATATATGAAATTACTATCACTAATATACACACATATACATACAATCATGACTTTTACTATGTATAATAGTAGTCACCTAGTATTAGTAGTGATCATATATATGGATTTATTTTAAAGAAGTTTTATATTTACAACAAAATTAAAAGGAAAATATAGAGATTTGCCATTTAAACTCTGCCCCTTCGTAGCTTCCCTTATCAGCAGCATATTCCACCAGAGTGGTAAAAGTTTTACATTAATGAAACTGCACTGACAAATGATCACCACTTAAGTCTACAGTTTATATTAGGTTTCATCTTTAATGTTGAATAATTGCATGATAATATGTACCCTCATTATAGTGTCATAATATAGTGTTTCCAGGTCCCTAAAAGTCCTGTGTTTTCACACTCTGCCTCTTGCTAGACCTTTGGAAACTGTGATCTTCCTGCTGTCGCCACACTTGCGTGTTTCCAAGGATGTCATATAGTTACAACCCCAGAATTATAGCCTTTTAAGATTGCATTTTAGTTACTGATATGAATTTAAAGTTCCTTCAGACTCTTTATGACTTGTTAATCCCTTTTGAACAGTAAATACCTCATGGTCTCTAGAGGTACACCAAGATTTTATTTTATTGAAGGGTATATCTTTTCCTTCCAAGTTTGGGCAATTATGAAAACACTTGCTATAAATGTACATGTTTGCAAGTTTTTGAGTGTTTATAAAATTTTAACTCCTTTGGGTAAATACCAAGGAATGTGATTGCTGAATCATGTGGTAAGGTGATGTTGAGTGTTTTAAGAAACCACCACTTATCTTCCAAAGTGGTGAAATCATTTTTCATTCTCACTAGGAATGGATGACACTTCCTTCGCTCTATCTTATCAAAATTTGGCATTATTGATGCCCTGAATTTGGACCAGTGCAACAGATGAGCAGTGCTACTCAGTGTTGCTTTGCTTTTCATTTCCCTGGTGACATATTAGGAATACAACCTTACAGGTATATGTTCCATCATTATATTCTTTCATGAGGTGATATTAATAGCAGCTTTTAGCTCCTTTTCTAATGGAGATAACTTCTGTTTTTGGTACAAAATTCTTTTTATATTTTGTTAGGTTTGATTTGATTATATTCTCTTTAGGGTTTCTGTGTCTTTGTTCACGAGATGGTGGTTTGTGTTTTCTTGCATTGTCTTTGCTTTGGTATTAGGGAAATGGTGCCCTCATAGAATGAGTAAGAAAATATTTGCTCTGCTTCTGTCCTCTAGAAGGGACTGCAGAGTTTTGATATAATTTTTTCCTTAAGTGTTTCTTATATCCATGGCCCAGAATTATTGATCTGTGTATTTTCAAAGTTTCTATTTGTACACAAAATGTCATATTCTTTTCCATCTGTGTACAGTGTACTAATCAGCCCCACAGAGGCATTCTCCATTTCTTCTCATGCTTTTTTTTATCCCTAGTCGCTTTGCTTGGTGCTGGCTTATATTATATGTCTCTCTGCTTACACTGCCCTTCGTTTCCTGCACACCGTGTACCACATCCCTTAGAAACCTCAGCATACTCATCACAGCTGCTGCAAATGCCAGTGTGATAATTCCAGTGTCCTTCTCTGTCTGCCTCTAATGTGTCCCTTTCTTTTTGTCTTACTTTTCTCCTTGCTCAGACAAAATACCCAACACCCAGTGTTAAAGGGGGAAGAGCTTTACTTGGCTCACAGATTGTAGAAGTTTCAGACTTTAATCATAATGCTAACTGAATTTGAGCTGTGGCTCTATCAATGTTCAAATTCACTGAGTTTGCAGTGAGTCAGTGGAAGTCATGAAGTTTCCTTTCACTGTGCCCCAAATAAAGAGGTGTTTCCTAAATAAGTGATGAATGGTAGTTTCTTTTTTGTCAGTTAAAATGAAATAATGTCACCTTGACTGTGTTTATATGGTTCATTCAGAGATAGAAGTTTTCAAATGATACAGAAAGGAGTTAATTAAGATGTATTATGCTATAGCTACATTCCAAATTTGAACTTTTCTACTGAGAGGCTATAACAATTATTCACTTACTAAACTACTTCTCTAAATTAATAAGGATCATAATAAATATAATCTTAAAATGTAATAGAAAATGTTTTCCGTGTTGGGAAAAATCAGTGAAAGCTCTAAAAGTGATGCCATGAAAGATACAGAGCATGAAGTGGTTCTAGCCCTTCTTAGTATCATGCACACTGCACATGGGCATGCTTAGATTATTGAAATAGTTCTACGAAGACTTTAAACTCCCAAATGAAATTTTATGTGAATACTGTTATTGCGTGTGATGCAGCTCTTGTGTCATTATTAACTATAATGACAGGTCGCCTCCTGCTCAGTTAGATGGTCCGTTTTGGTGGCAGATCCTCTGCACTAAACGGTACGCTGAAAGACATGGGCTATATTTTCCATCTCAGCTGGGCACCGTGGGCTCCGATTTTCTGGTGTTATGTGACAATGCGACAGACACAGAGTAAGAACTCAGACCGTATTTGTTAAATGAAGCAATAAATAGGAGAACAGTTGAGTCGTAGGCGACATATGTTAAATGCAATGCTTTAAGCAGTCAAGGACTTATAGAAACGTGTATTTTACACACCTGTCCAGCTATACTCTGTTTCTTCTCAAAATAAGTGAAGGCTTCAATTCAATTCACTGTGAAACATGCTATACACCCTTCCAAAGATATGTGCGGTGCTGTGCACCACCAGCCCTCTTTAAGTGTCTGTCAGCGACCACTGTTCCAGGGACATGCCTTAAAATTGTGAACTGTCCCCCTCCACACTCTACAAATGTTTCCTTTTCTATGGCACTTTTATTAGAAAACTTCTTCATTTAATGTGTCAGTTTTTTCTTTCTCAATAATTTAAAATTATTTTTAGTATTCAAGTCTAGGAGATTCACTAACCTCTAATCCATAATTTTATTAACTTATCAGTTTAGATTGAGCTAGTAGAATTGAAACTGAAAAAATTTGTCTTACTGAGAAAATAATTCTAAGAATTTTTGTACCTCCCTTATTTGTGGATCCCACAGAGAACTACTACTGAAAATAAGTATCACACCAGTGGTAGACTCGCAGGCTTAGATCAGCTTCCAGGGGAAGCAAGGGAGGACGCAGAGGGGGCGGAGAAACTAGGGATGGCGCCCTTCGCAGAGCAGTGGATACTGGGGCTACAAAGCTGAGGGCTGGCATAGGAGCCCCGCGCTCCTGCCCTCCCCTGCGCACTTCTGCTCTCCCGCGAGCCCTGCTCCCCGTCCTCTGCCCGCCTTCCTCTGCCTTCTTCACAGCCCGGACGCCTCTGTCCTACCTTTCACCCCCGGGGCGTGTTTCCACACGGGCATCCCCACGCTGCCCCCGCCATCTGAGCTGGTGGTTCTGCCAACAACGGGCCTTCTGGTGCACAGCAACCCCAGAACTCTAACGTGTGTCTATCTCAGGATAAGAATAAATGATGCTAACTCTCATTGTGTCGTTGGATATTGATAAACAACCCCCTTCCTTTGACATGCTGCGGGTATCTGGGAATCAAGCAAAGGTACTGCCCACATTGGACAAGCATCTTCAGAGATCTCAACTCTAATACAGATATTGGTTCAAAATGTTTCTTCTCATGTGCTTCTCAAAGCGATTTGCACTAGAAATAATGACAAGACCTTTTTCAAAGTGATTGGAACCTTTGCGATATGAACATTACACAGCATAATGAATGTGCTGGCATTTGTTCCTTATTTGCATACTATAAAAATAAAACACAGTGTATAAGAAATCCCTGTTAAATACACATTACCTGCTCAAATGAGACACACAGAAGGCAATGTAATCTAAAATCAAGAAATGCTATGCAATCCATGATTATAAATGTGTGTACATCTAAGGTATTATATATGTACTAACATTTACCATGCATTCAAAGGGTATATACTTCATTAAGGATTCTGAGGTAAAATGATTTCTAAATTTCTTCATCTCATTAATCATTTCATTAAATTTTTTCTTATTGATTATGTTATTTCAAATGATGGCTATAATCAATACATTTCCAGTTCAAATCCAAAGCAAATTCAAAAAAATTTTCTCAAAATTTAAGACTTTTTTACAGTAACACTGAAAGCTTGAAGATAGAAAAGGATTTTTGTCTCCTGCACATGTCTGTTTCTTTTTATTCACACTCACCATCTTGCCTGTGGATGCCCGATGTTGGCATTGGTGCCGGTTTTAAGGAACAGTGGGGCTTTGCCAGGCTGGCCTTGTTTTCATTTCCCCACATGATCACATGACCTTTGAAACTTTCAAAAGAGAGAGCCAAAAAAGAGCCTTTCAAAATGTAGTAACTGTATGGCTGAGGTTTTAGACCTCTAAGAATAGGTTACACACTGCTTATACTCTGCAAGATCTGGTTATTTGAAGATATGTTTAAAAGTAAGTTTATAGGTATGCACATTTTAATAATAAGAACATAATAATATAAAGGTGTACATAATTTACAATTAGAAAAATATATATCTTAGACTCAACAGCTTCCTGTTTTGTTAACTGATTATATATATATATATATATATATATATATATATACACACACACACACACATACATATATATATATATATATATATATATATATTTAGATAAGAGTCTAGCTGTGCAGTTCAGGTTGGCCTTGTAATCACTACATAGCCCAGGCTGGCTTTGACCTCCTGTAACTCCTCCTGCTTCAACCTTCCAATATATGAATGGTAACTGCTATATATTTAATGTAACAGCATTATAAAATCAGAACCACTGTTTTAGTCAATTAGAACAAAAGGAACACTCCAGAATAATTTTACCTTCAAGGAAAATTATTGTTCTGAACCTTTGGAATTGTTTACAAACTCCTCCAACTGGCCTATCATTTAACTAAAGAACAGAGAGGAGACCTTCCTCCCACCATACTGAACAAGTCATCCTGGCAGAAGACCATAAATGTCTGCAATGAGGACTTCAGTTTCGGATGTAGCTTATGTCCCCTCCTGTCTCATTAATTCTTCCAGTGCATTCTCACATGCATGATCATGAATGTCTATTCACCAAAAAGGTTCACCATGTGCTACATCTGTCCATGACCAAGAACAAAGGGCAAATGATCCCTGTATCCTTGTATTTGGAATAAAAAGCATAAAAGTAAAACAAAAGTTCTCACACCTTTTACTAAATAAATGAAGGAAAGCAGACTGCAAAGGCTGAGCAGAAGCTTCTTCAGGCACCATGCTGTTCTTGAGACAAGCATCCAACGAGGGACAGACAGGGAGAAAAGAGATACAGTTACGGTCAACTCATGTGTCACTTGGTCCATCCTGTCCCCGTGAAGAAGTCACCACAGTATGGCACAAAATGTTTCATTTGCTTTGAAAGTGCAGAGGGTTTTGCTTTTTAGGAAGAATTAACAATAGAGTGAATAGTTACTGTCAAGAGATTTCTCTTCCTCCTGATAATTCCTTTAGTTATGCCTCTAAATCAGGGTAAGTGATCTTCTCTCATCTTTTCATTATATTTTAGTGACTCAAGCTATTATTTCTAATTAGTTACTAGTCAGCCACTCCAGACAGACTGACTTCAATTGCCAAATACACAAAATATTTACCCCATGTTATATGTGAATAATATATACACACACAAATCCCGTATAGATTATTTACATATCTTCACATGGATACTTTCTCCTCCACCAAATGCTTCAGGAATTGCAGTGTTGAATAGTCAGCTAGAGCTCAAGTCATGCAGCAAAAAGAAATGAAACAAAACAAAACCTCAACACAAACAAAAAATCCATATTAAAGTTTACAAGTTTGAAAGGGAATATGTTAGTATATAAATTTAAACTAAAATGTTGTCCAGTCTAGACTAATAGGCCCAGGGCACGTGGAGGGGCGAGGTGGGGACAGCTCGGGAAAGTTGTTTGGCATGAAGGAGCAGGGAGGGACTACCAGCCCCGCCAGGCTAGGCCCTCACTGACTGCAGCCTCTGAGGGGTCCACCTCCCAAGTCACACTTGGTCATGAGCTCTGATCCTGGGATTACCACGCCTCAGGATTTAGCTCCCATGTGAGCTCGCAAGGCTTTAGGGCACATCTGCGTACAAACCCAAACAGAGGGCTGTTTTTATTGCGCATACAACCACCTTTCCTGAAGCGATGAAGAAGAGAAACAAGGACAACAGAAGACCCAGCAAAGCCTTCCTTCTGCTAAGAGTAATCACACAAACTGAATCAAACCAAAATGAAACATATAACCCTCCAGGACACTCCTAAGAGAAAGACTCTATCAATTTAAACAAGTGTAACGGTTTGTTTTGTTTTGTTACAATTAATCAAGGTGACTTTTGCCACAGTCTCCTTCCTTGATAACATAATAATTCCTTTTCAGGTATAAAAAGTACTGTGCTTTCCACATTGTCTGTATCTAATCCTTCCAGGAAAATGGTATTTTCCCTTCTTTATTAATGATGAAGCTTTCTTTTCTGACATTCCTCCTATCACACCTTCAGGTGACAGGGATTATTACACAGTATATGAACCTGTGTGTGTGTGTGTGTGTGTGTGTGTGTGTGTGTGTGTGTGTGTAGGTATGGCTTGTGTGAAATACCTAAGTTTTGTTATTATTTTTATGTTTCTCCTATCTGCTCAACAACTCTATGGCCCTTTGTTGGTGAGAGGACAGTTGCTCAAATGCTTCACTTTCTCATGGAAGCTATCTTACATGAATCAGCTGTACTCCTGATTAGTGGGGATGGCAATGATTCAATAACACCTAACTGACTATAAAAAAGATGAAGGAAATGATTAAGTTAGCAGGAGCAACACAATTATATTATTGCTTAAAGATCACTCATTTTTTTCAGTTATTATTTTGTCAAAATTTGACATTGAACAACTTTTTTTTTTTACCAAATATCTAAAACATACATGTTTTTAGAGAATGGTTTACAAAGAGGAAAATCTTATTCCTTATATTTCTGAATGGGCTTCAAACTGTGTCATTCCATTACCTACAAGGAATAAAATAAATGAATTAGCCTCTCATTCATGTAATGTGGTACGGAAACTCATTGTCTTGCCAATAGCTCATGGAGTGCTGTAATTTGGGGTGGCTAAAGGAGATGCATGCTGAGACCATGCATGGTGCTAGATCCTTCCAGAATCAATGACTGAGAAAATGCTATACTCTGATTTTCCTTATGCACTAGATATCAAATGTTTGGAGTACTTTCATTTTCAACTTTGAAAATGCTGTTTTGTTTTAGCTCCAAGGTATGCAGCAACATCTTGCCAATAGAAATAGATCTTAGAAAACTTTGAAGCTACTGACATACCACTTCTTTTGAAATACTTCTGTGGTAGTCAGCAGTTGGCATTGCCTGTGGTGTGAAGCTTCACATTACTCTTAGTGAAACAGAAAAACATTCTATCTGGAAATCATTAGGGACCCATGACCTATAAAGCTATTTGCAAACAAAATACAATTTTATATAAAGGTGAAAGTATTGCTCCATTTACCTCTGGGTTGACAGGATTAATCTCCTTATTCTAGGGTACCCTAACTCAAAGTGCTCCTCAAATCCCCTTCAGTTAGGCCCTAGTGTCACCTCTAACCTAAAGGCTTTCCTTTCCACCTATATTTTTCTACATTTGGCCCTCGATATTTACCCTCAAATATAATGTAGCCACACAAGTATTAATTCATTAATCTCTAGGTCATACATGCAAAGATCTAAAGCCAGGTATAGTTACGTTTGATTACTCTCTCTAATGATTGTTATTACAAGAAAGAGATTTACTTTTTTTTCCTGGTATGGAGGATTGAACTTAAGGCCTTTGCACTCAACTACATCCTCAGCCTTTTTACTTTGAGACAAGCTCTTGCTAAATTGCTACATTTCCCATCCAAGCTTGAACTTGTGATCCTCTTGCCTCAGCCTTTCAGTGTTCCTTGATGATAGTTCCTTGATTACAGTCATGTAACACTATGACTGGCTGAAATATATCTCCTTAAATGTTAGGGGGCAGAACGTACGATGCAATTTAAGAGCACAGCCTTCCACATTCTGTCTGCATGGATCATGGGTAAGTTGTATAACCTGTTAGGTAAGTTGCTAAGCTCTGTGATGCTCATTCTCAGCTGTAACAGAAGGATAATAATAGCTATCCAGTGAAACACTGAGCTAGTTGTTGAAGATTTTTTACTTGCCTGTTTGTATATGTCTCTATTCTATTTGTGAACCTTATCTCCATTGCTACTTCTATGTCTGTCGTTTAAAGTGATGAATAGAAAGTGCTCAACAGACATTAGCTAGATGTTTTACCTCTGTAATTCTTTAAAATTCATATATTTCTCCTACTAAAATACTATACTATACATGTAAATTTAAATTTCGACAAATAACATATAAAATATATGCTTCTGTATTATATAACCTATATTTGAAGGGAACGTAATAAATACACAAAGTAAGCAGAACATTCTTTAAACAGCCATTTTGTGTTGCCCAGCATATTTGATTTTGATTTTATTTTACTATGCTGTTTTCACTTCAGTATTTTCAATAGTGAAATACAAATATGCTTCTTATTAAAACCTACCTAGAACATCAAATCCCATGCAATAAGAGTGTTAACCATTGTAAACCCTGTCATGTCTCTGAGAAGCAGAGGAATTATCTTGTTATCAATTTAATAATGGAACATCGAAGTAAATGATGCCATCCACTGACACGGGTAACACTGTCTCCCTGGGGAAATTCATGCCTGTGAGAACTGTCAATCTAGATGGATACGGACATATTAAAATATTCCCTTCAATCCATAAATCTGCCCTTCCTGGGATTCCTTAATAAAAAGATTCCTTATTTTGATAAAGACAAGCTATGCAGAGAATTTTGACATTACTGACCTATAATCCCTTTATCTTTAAAAAATCTGTGGAATGACTTAGAAAATAACTTAATGAAATTCCTCCTTTTTTTCTTTCAGCCTAACTCAGACAAAATATGTTTCTGTGGAGATAATGAATGAAGTATCCAGAATAACATAGGGATATGGGGGTAGGATGGATAATAATGCATTTATTTCCACTGTTTGTTTTGGGGAGTCTTCGGCAAAACACAGATAATGTCTTTGTCATTTTGCATTAAAATCACCACTAGTTCTAACTGACTGATATAATTACTTACATTAAAAATATCACTCATTTTCCCCAAAGAAAATATGACAAGAAAAGTAAAAACTGTAAGTGAATTTACCAATCAAATGTATAGTAATAGAAAATAATGAAAGCTTTACAATACAAAAATGTATATCGAACAAGGAAAGAAAAAAGTTCTGTTGTACTATTTGTACAAAACCCTGTGCTATTATCCTAGATTGCTGGCTTAGATCAAGTTGTCCTAAGGGACACAGATGTTACCTAAAGCTCACTCACCCCAAAGATTGAAAAAAGAGCAGATATATATTGGAAAGAGGAAAAGAAATTCAAGGTGGAAACAGGGATTGTAAGAGGACTCATGAAACAGTCAATTGATTTTAAATACTTTCTCCCCTCCCTTCCATCTCCGAGGATAAGATCCCAGGAAAAAGACCTGGCCTACTTATTGTGGAATCATGTGACTTGCTTTCACTCAAGCACCTTCTAGGCAAAACTGCTGGATATTCTGCAGGCCTCAGGAAGTCCAGGCACCAAAATCAAACTCATCATCTTCTTCTCCAAATATATCTCTGGGTGTATTTTACCTCTATTAAATGTATCCATCAAACACATTATGCCTTAAATAACTGAAAATTGTTCTATAATACTTCCCCACCCTGTGTGCACTAAGCCTTACCCTCACATCATGAATAATTCTCACCTTGAACACGTCTGACACCTGTGTCATTCTAACTCTTCATTCTTGCCTGGCCCATCACACCCGCATCCTTCAGAGTGTGCTTTCTCATTATCCAACCCTCCTGGAGAGCCTGGTACCTAATTTGAGACATGCTACGAGTTCAGTTCTCACACCCATGTCATGAGATAAGTACCCATTTCGATGGCTTGCCTATCAAACATAGCTTTACAAATTTAAAAAAAAAGGTTAAGAGTTACATAATTGAAGCAGGTTTTAAAAACACAGTATTATGTTATAAAGCCTATACTCAATCTATCTCTGCCTCCAGGATTTTTTATAAATGTGAGCTCTATTAATGTGGTTAATCTCTCTAAATATATATTTTACACCGAAATAATATAATGTTCTTAAACTTTACTTCCAAAACTTATCCTGGAGATCAGTTAATCAGTCTGCATAAATATGTTACTTTTATAGTTTTTAAAGTAAAAAAACACAATAAATGTTTTCTTTATATGGTGGAAATTATATCTACTGATATAACCTAGACTCAAAATAGACTTTAGAGGCGCTCCAATTTTTGTCACTGTGGTTAAACTGCTTTGTAGAAAGGATACATTAATTTATAAATGTCTTGGTTACCTTTTTCTCATTGCTGCGACAAAATACCCAATGCCAAAATGAAGGAAGGAAAGGTTTATTTAGCTTACAGTTTGTGGAGGTTTCAGTCCATACTTGGCTGGTTCTGAGGCAAAGTGGCACATGGCAGAGGGCAAACTGTTCATGGCAGCAGAGCACAGCAAAAACAACCAGAGCAAAAGGGAGGAATGGCAGCAAGCAGCCTCTTTCCTTCCCTTACATTATAAACAGGCTACCCCCACCCAGGGGCCATGTAGCACTCACAGAATCTCCATGCCCTCCTCTTCCACAGGTTCAGGATGAATACAAATAAGCACCCCAGCTCCCTTCTGAGTCACAGAGTTAACCTTTTAAACTTCCCAAATTAACACAATAAAGAACATCTCAGAAGGCTAAGGGCATGTCCTTTTTACCCCAAGATTTACAACTGCTGAGTTGCTTAGCCAAACCTCTAGACTCCACAAGTTGACACAATGTATCAACCATAACAATAATTCCACTAATAGCATTTGAAAATGCCCGTTTTAACATATTCTTTTGTACCTGTGAAATTCCTGGCAGGACAACACATCCAATTTTGCTTGATTTCAGAGAAGATTCATAAAGAGCTACTTACAAACATATAGGTTTGTGTAGTAAAACCCCAAGCAGTAGTCGAGGATGCTGGAAGGGTCAGAGGAGAACTGGGTACCCTAAGCCCAGAGGGCTGGTGAAAGGAGCTGCAGAGGTGCCAAGAGTGAGGGCCTCCAGGCCGCTAGGAGAGAGAGGGCCTGGAGGGAGGCTTTCCTTCACACCTCTGTGCTTCGCGCCTCTCTCATCTGTGCCTCTCTAAAGCCAGCTAAAATCAGGCGGGTGAGGTGACCAAGTGATACAGGTGGGCCTTCTAGATGGAAGCACTGTGCAGAAAGAAGGAGTTGATCTGTGCAGGAATCTAAGATGTTGCTCACATCTTGTAATTATCCAGAGAAAAAATCAGAATGATTCTGTGAATAATGTGGAGTTAACCTGCCATATTGGTTTCTCACTGTTGATTCTGGTTTCTGACTATGATCTTTCCAGTGAGTTTTATTACTTCCCTTCATGTTTCCTGGTCTCCAAATTTCTTTAGAGTCCCTCAGGGAACTTGCAAGAGGGATCATATCTTTTCTTGCATAAAATTACTGTGTAGTTCTGCATTTCTCCATAGTTAGTGTTAGGGATAGGGTAAAGGTTAGAGCTAGGTCTTTCACAGTTGGAGTTCTACAGCCTGAGGTTTCTCTCCCTAACCAAACCTGCTCCCCCACCTGTGTCTGTCACTTAAGCAGTACTTGGGCCATATGTACTTTGTTCTTTGAATGACTGACTCATAGTTACGTGGGTCTGCAGGTTCTGCCACAAAGCCAGCTCACATGGTTATATCAGGTCATTCCTCAATGGACTGCTCAGGAGTCCACCTACTTTAGGAGTCCTGTACTGGTTATTGATTGTGTCAGCTTGAGAAGCTCAGAAGCTTAACTGCATAGGTACAGCAATTCTACACACTTGGTGTAGATGACCCGCGCTAGAGTGGCTGGTTCATCCTGGATAGAATAAAGGGCAAATCAGGAAGGACAGAATGGCTTCTGCTCTTCGGAGGACTCATTTTCCCCTTCACATCATGTCCTGTGCAGACTCTTCGGCTTCTGCCTTGGATCCTCCAGCCTCTGGTGTAGACTCTTCAGCTTCCCATCATAGACTCATCAGCCTTCCATGACAGACCCATCAGCCTCCTGGTATAGACATTGAGTTGAGCTCCAGACCTTGGACTGAAACTTTCAGCCTCAGGCCTGTAGACACCCTCTGTGAGCCTCCTTATCAGACTCTGTGGCTGGCCATCGGAAGTTGATCTTGTAATTTCTTATACATTGTGTTCTATCTGTTTCTCTACTAAAACACTGACTGAAACAAGTCCCTAACAAACTCTATCTTGTGGTCATCAGGTACTCTCAATGCTTATGTGAGTATGTGTTTTTATGGGACAGTATGTACTCCTTACCAGCACAAAGGTTTCTGGGCCTGTTTACTGGCTTCTGTCCCCTTTTAGACTGACCAACTTGGCAGCAGGCCTTGCTTGCTGCTTACATGATGCTGCTCTCTTTCTGCTAGCCAGCACTGACTCTGATGGCCTAAGGATCAGTGCAGCCTTCTTCACTAACTTGCTCCTTGTATTTGACAAAAGCCCCTTAATTTCTCCAATATTCTTAACTGTAAAACAGATGCAATAATGGTGCTAATGGTTTGGCAAATATTAACTCTTTTAACCTCACAGCAACTATAAATCTTACTTGCCAAGCCCCTAGCACTGTGTCTGGCATAATAGTGCACCAAAATTGTTAGTTATTAATTTTGTTAGTTCCAGAAGCATTAGGTAGGATATCAACCTGCCTAAGATTTCATTTCTAGGAGTCAGAGTGAGATTATTTGAATGAAATCTCACAAAACTTTCTTGTAGAAATAAGGAAATATTTTGGATCTGATAGTAAAACTCATTAAAAGATCAAGGTTAAGGTTTCTGAGCAAAGTAAAGAAACCAGTGGAAGTGCAAGTGATCTGGCTGCCAGATCTGTCACCCCGTTGATCTCCAGGGTTGATCAGGCCAGCTAGATGGTGTCCCCTTCCTCCCTCAATCCTCCACGTGTGTCCCTCCTGAAGCTGCGTGCTGGGTCCAAGAGGACGACCACCCGATAGAGCTGGGCTTCCCTGCTAGAACCTTCAAACAAGCTCTCAAAAAAGTAAGTGGTTGTCCAATCCTCTGGACAGCTGAGAAACATGAGAGTCTATTTGTAGGTCACTTTTTTTCCTCACTTAACCCACAGCAAACAAAAGCGCCCAGCACAGAATAGGTGTTGGCAAATATTTGCTGGAAGATAGCATACACCTTTGTTTGGGACACAAGCTGCTACTCAGTACAGGCCACTGCTGTGGCCTGAAGTTAAAGATGGGCCTCTTGTCACAGTGCAAAGGGGGGGTTATTGCAACTCCTCGATAAGGTAGAAACATACCTTTCCAAAACTGAGGCCATACTTTGAAGGTCTTAAAGACTGTTATCCCATGGAAAATTCTTCCTCCATTTTGAAGACCCCATGGTGACAGCAGTAGAAAGAACAGTTCCAAGAACAGAAGCAGGGAGAACTGTTGGCAGAAGAGAGGCTCTGAAGTGGAGTGAAACAGTGGGACAGGCAAAACTCAAGCCTCCCAGTACAGAAACAGAGAGACAATAGGAGCTTGAGGATTGAGCTCTACCATATAATGCTGCATGCAGATTCAAACACCCCTGAAATCACCATTCATTCCCGCACTCTGTGTTTTCTCTGGGGAAAGAGAGACATGGGCTTATCCTAACTGACAATCATCAATGGTATTATCAATAAACTTTAGAGTATTCACTTATATTGGCTTTAGAAACTATTATTACGTTATTATAGTATTGTATAAACATTGTTTGGTATTTTCCATTTAAAATGTACAATGTTTCAAACAAAAGAGAGCATTTATTAGGGAGAATTGTATTGTTAAAGAGGAGAGAGTTTTCACAATTTTGTTCTTTAATCCTTATTAAGCAACCATGGCAAGGAAAAAAGAACTTCACAAGACAAATGGCTAACTAAGTGGGTAAAGCCGCTGCTATGGTTCAGATCTCGAAGGCCCCCAAGTTACCATCTGTGTGAAAGGCGGCAGGACCCTAGGGAACTGTACCCACACGCAGATTCATCCGTGGGCGTGCCCCTCGGCCTGCCTGCCCGCGCGCTGCTAGGGTGGGGCCTGGCTGCAGGTGGGAGCCTGGGGGTGAGGTGGCTGTGTTCCTTTCCCCCTGCTTCCCGGCTGCCGCGGGTGGAGCACTTTTTCCTCTGTGTGCTTCTTTGCAACGCTGTTTCTGCCTTGGAGCCAACCAACCAGGCCCAGAACCATGACCTGAAACAGACCTCTTCTCCTTACGTTATAGGTGTTGAGTGTTCAGTTCCAGCAATGACAATGTGACGGAGTCACATTTTCAGACTTCCTCTGATGCTATGTGCGTGCCTGACTGGAGATTGTGCTCAGCTGACCCAGGTGAAGACCGTGAGTGCAATGAGCTGAAGGTAGGAGAAGTATAACTCTTGAGAAAATGTATGTCTGTGATCTGAGGTTCAAATGTCGTATTTCCCACCTCCGTGACTCCCTGAGTCTTTGTCATCTTCCTGCCGGCTGCAGGGCATACCAGCGATCTTGAGGACAACACGGGGTACTAGAACGCCGGCATTTCATTCTCTGAGCACCTAATGCATGCCAGCAATCGGTGGAGGTGTGACGTATTTCTATGGTATGCAAATAAACAAATAGGATACAAGCGTACTTCAAGGTCACAGTCTCCTGGAGAAGAGAATTATTCAAGGGCCATAACAAAGCCATACAGTACTAAAAAGGTGGGGAGTGCTGTAGAAAAATTCCTATACAAAACAAAAGGAAGAAGGGAGAGAGTCGGGAAGGAAGGAGACAAGGCCCAGGGCCTGGCTGTGGCTCACCCTCTAAGGTAAGGCGTCCACACCGAAGCACCACGGAAGTGGAAATCTGACAGACACGCTGAAGTTTTGCTGGGTGCTCAGTTCAAAGTACTGGGAACCTCAGACACCGAGGCCCAGAAGCCTTGGGAATGGAGACCTTTAAAGACGTGTTAAAGAGCAGACATTGTGGGGTTGTACTGACTAGGCATGGTGTGAAATGAAAGGCTGCTGGGAAGTAGGCAGTATCCGTTTGAAAATGTTGATCCTAGCAAAAGAAAACCACACTGCGGAGATTTTACCTGAGATGTGGAACAGAACTACCCAGCTCTTTAGGCTGCCCATATGTCCATCTTTTTCAGCTTGAAGACAGTTGAACAGCTCTGAATTCTCGCTTTTATTCCACTCTGTGAGTAACCACACTCCCTCTAAGCTCATTTTCTGTCAGGTTCATAGTCTGGCCAAGGGAAGGGAGCTGTGATTATGGCAGCGTGGGGTGGGTAGAAGGAAAGCAGCAACATCTTTTGTTCGCTCCCTTTCAGGCCTGATATTACCCTAAAGAAGAGAGCACAAAATGACATTGCATCCCTCCTGCTGGGGAGAGTGCAGAATTGGTCATGGGCAATTGTGAGCCCCGGGCTGACATAGTGCCCTGCGACCCGAATGAGTTAATCCATTGTCCAGGACCTCTAATTTACAACCAGGAAGAATTTGGGCATTGAGAGGCAGATTGAATAGGTCCATTTTTGCCATTGTGATTTCAATGACAGGTCCGGTTTGCTCTGGTTTAAACTGACTGGCCAAATCATGCGCTCAGACAATTGAATCACCAAGCCTTTGACATATTGCAGACTCTCTGCAGTGTGACACAGGGCTGTCACTTCAGGCCCCAGCCTAATGTGCCTTTACTTTCTAGTCCTCTTCTTTAGATGTTTGGACTAAAAAGCTTCTCTGACCCTGATTTTTAAGTAAGAAATTAATATTATCATTCATTTTTCCATTAACCCATGAATATAAAAATTTGCCAATAGGCAACAGTAAAGCTATCTATACAACTATAAGTAAGGTCTTCCTGCTTTCAGAATGGCCACCCCTGCAGCGCTCCGACATTTGTCACATCTGTTTGCATCTTGTGTAGAGCTTTTACAGGTATGTAATATCTTTATTTTTATCTAATTATAGGCAATTCCAATAAAATATTTTACCTAAAATAATAAAGTACTTTAAGATATTCTAATAAATAAAGAAAAGAAAATCAATGAGATAAGTAGATATTACCAAAATAGTTCAACTCAAGCAAAACAAATCCAAAGTGTCTGGCATAGGTCTCCCCTTTACCAAAATATACAATACATTATTAAGTTCATCTCATTGATAACTGATGATTTACCTATTTAGAAACGTTTTGGGGACACTATTGGGCAGATCAAGTTATTTCAGTGTAATCTGGAATGCTATAAGAGCAAGAGTTATCAAAGCAGATGATAGAATCATGATACTGTTCTAATAGTTAATATTAGGAATATTTTATTGAAAGTATAAATAAAGAGAAAGAACACTAAAGTTAGAAACTTCTACTCTTGTCTTATGCCTACAACCTTTTGAAAAACTCCAGTCTCCTTTAGTGACCCAGTTCTTAATTACTCCAGAGGAGAATTTAGAAGAGGTATTTTATAAACACGTCTGTAATTAGGAAGGATTCATGTACAATTGGGGCTTTCAGTTACAGTTAACTTCCACAGAGGCAAAACTATAGTTGGCATTTTCAAAACGGAATTCCTTCAATCACATGAGGACTTCATACGATCCCTCCACTCCGTTCACTCCTCCTGCGTAGAGCCATCTCGTGCGACCCTTGTCATGGCTCTTTCAATTATTCCCTTGGCCACAAGCTTCACTTCTTGTTTCCATTTTGCATTTTACCTGCACAGTTGGGTATATATTGTCCATATTGGCTTCACTTTACAATTAAATAAGGCTGTTACCTTCTTACCTCTTTTCAAAAATAATTAAAATCGTGTAAACCAAACATAAAAATCCTCGCATCTATTAGTTTGGGGTGGTGAACAAGATGTTTTTTATATTATTCCTATACTTTTCATTACAAAAGTAATAATTATAATTTGTGTTAACTAATGCTATGTGAGAAAGGAAGACTATAGGCCTAGGGATGAATTGAGAGAGAAAGCAGAAAGAAGCTGAGGAGAGAGGTACATCAGGCACCCTTCAGTCATGGAGACGCAGTCCTGAACACCCACCAATTACAGGAGAAAAGAGTTACTTCGGCTGGTGGTTTCAGGAGACTGATTCAGTGTAGGGTGGGCCATCTCCAAGGCAGAGAGCTCACAGGAGAAGAGTGTGGCACGGCAGAGCTGCTCAGTGCAGGGCTGCTAAAAAGCAGAGTGGACACCTGGACACCAGTGCCAGAAAAAAGTGCTGGTGAGCGACCACTTGCCGTATCCAAAGACCCACTCAGATCCACCCCATGGTCCACTCGGGTGTGCCCGAGGCTGCTCTACTAATCTGTGGGACATTTATACTCCAGTGAAATTGACACATCAGAACTAAGGGGCCAAGATAGTAACAGAGTGTAACACAGCACCTGTGGTACGAGATTAAGAAGAGACAGGATTTTGTTCTGACAAAAGGATCTCAGTTTTTAAGACTATATAGGGGGCAGAAATCTTACGAAAACAAGACCAGTACCTTTTCATGGAGAAAGCTAGTGACACACGGGATGATGAACCAAAGGATACAAATGTTGACTTGAAAGTTGCCTGATAGGTAGCATTGAGGACTAGAAACACTATGTCAAGCATTGCTGCACACCTGCGCAGGAGGCACTCAGGTCCCTCCTGCTGGGACTCGGTGCCTGACACCCACAGCTGGGAAGACTGGGAAGACGGGAGGCTTGCTTTGGCGCATAGTCTCAGAAGTTTCCATCCATGGTTGGCTGGCTCCAAAGTGCAAGCAGCAGGGGGCAAGGGTCTGCTGTGGAGGGAAGGTGATCATATCATGGCAACCGGGAGGCAGAGAGCAAAGACAGAAGCCAGAGCCAGAGAGACAGAGAGAGAGATTGGGGTCTTTCAGGTCACACAGCCAGTGGCGCACCTCCAAGCAGGACCCACCTCCTGACAGCAAGTCGCCTATGGTGACCTGAGATCTGAACGCCTCCCACACAATAACTTTGGTGGACACTTTAGCCCTAAACTGTAACAGGAAGGTCAGAAGGAAAAGCAGAACAAGGACATGAGGGCTTGGAAGGGAAGGAGGCTTACTCTCACCAGTCATGGCTAAGGGCACAAAATGGTTGACTCCAATCTTAGAAATGGCAGTGGGAAACAAGAAGTGTGTTGGAAAAAATGTTGGCTGACAAAACAGAAGAATGAATGAGTAGTGGGGTGAGAAAGAAGACTGAAAAATAATGACCTCTAATAATTCTACTTCTCAGAAGAAATAGATATTTTAGTAAAGACAAACAGGAAGATGCCAGGGTCTATAAACATATAGAAGTTATCAAGAGCTGACAAGAGGGTATGGGTTGCAGAGGGCAGAGCACGGCGAAGAAACACGGCCTAAGAAAGGTTCAGGTAAGTACTACTGCGTGATGACTGATAAGAGAAACTAACCTGCACCAGTGATGCAAGGCCTGTACGAGAAAATAAGGAGAGAGGCTAAGTACGTAGATGTCACTAATTAGGGAAACTATACTAGAATATGTTACACGCACTGTTCCTGCCAGTTCTTAGAGCATGAGAAAGAAGATTCAGAACCGTTAGAAAAAAACATTCATCATTTACACATCATATTAGATGTGAATTAATTTGTTTTTATCCTGCATTATTCCCTAGTTAATCCTCTAATATATCTTTTGAGAAAATTCTTATCAACAATTACTGACTTGGGATATTATTACCCAAAGGACAGGCACATAGAAAAGTGTCTATCTTTTGTTTTTGAAGTTAAGTTTCTATTTTTTGGTAGATCTACCCAAAGTTAAGCTTTCTGATACTAGAAGTCTGAAGTTCAGACAAAAATGACCTTGACTTTTTTCCCTGATTATTATCTCAAGAGTCAATACAAATGCACTTCAATTTCTGCTGGGCCAAATAATTGACATTTTTGTGTATCCAAAGATCTACACCCTTCATCACATACAAGCTCTCATATAAAACTCCTGTTCATCTATTCTAGGAAATTACTAAGAAAATATAACCTCAATCCTCCACTCTATATGAAGCACCAAAATAATTTCACAGCTGATTTCCAACTCTTACCCTCATCTTCATGCCCGAAGTGCAGTGTGACCTGTCTAGCCAGGAAACTAACGGAGCATTCTCTCCCTTCTTTCTGCCTTGTGTTCCCCAGATCCCAGCAGCTGTCTGTCCCCACAGTTAACCTCAGAGCACCGGATAAAGCTTTCTTGCCCAGTGGAGCAGGAAGAAGAAGCCTCTCCCTGAAAATGTAACTCCATCTCAAATTTTTTCCAGAAATAGATATTAATTTTGCCCCTTTGCCAACTCATCCTGTAGTCAAAGAACCTCAGAATATAAAAATTTTCAGTAATTTTCTCTCTTGCTCCTATCAACCTATTTTATTACATATGGCTGAAATGGAGTAGAAAATAGAAAATGGCATGCATTCACCTCTGGAATGATCTCTTATGTTTTCTGAGCAAAAGATCTCACTGGTTTCTCTTATGTGTAATTCAAAGATGTGTAAATAATGGCTAAGTATTTATGGTTTGGTTTTGATATGAAAGCTTTTTTCATCTATTAGTCAACATGTACTGTAATACTACAATGACATTTCTGTATTACCAAAGTGATTTCTTTTTTTTTTTATTTATTTTTATTTTTATTTTTTATTTTTTGGCGGTACTGGGGATCGAACTCAGGACCCTGTGCTTGCTAGGCAAGCACTTATTCCACTGAGCTATATCCCCAGCCCCCCAAAGTGATTTCTGAGCCCCAGTTAAAGATCCATTTAATCAAATCACTGCTGAAGTGTACTCTCTTCAGGGCAGTGACACGTGTGCCCAACCTCTTTGTTTAGAGAGCACCATTCACAAGGAAGAAGATGATCAACAGCTAAAAACAAAGCAACAGACACAAATTAACCCGCAGCTTTTAAAGAGTTACTTGACAACATCCCCCACATCTTTGATTCATAATTTGAAAATTAACACATTTAAAATACAAGTTATGCTTTTTAAAAGTGTGTTTTGGCAAATGTGACTACCAGTAGGGAAAATTTCTTCTGAAAATGTGAGCATGGAACTGTGCATGGTGGTGCACACTTGTAATCACAGCCCTTGGGAGGCTGTGGCAGGAGAGTCACCATGAGTGTGAGGCCAGCCTGGGCTACATAGTGAGCTCAAGGGAAGTCCAAACTACATTTTGAGGCCCTGTGTCAAAAACCAACCACAAAAAAAACGTGAACATGGTTAAGGCTAAAATGGGATATTAATTTGGATTGAGAAAAATGTCTTTTGGGGGGTAGCAGTTGTAGTAATAGATTATTGGGCAAAAGAAGCATTAAACATTTTAAAGCATGTACACATTTTTTGTAAGTATTTCAATGAAATCAGGATAATGGCTGAGGAAAATTTAAGAACTTTAGTGAAGAATAAGCATTTTTAGCAAAGGATTGAACAAGTTTGTATTTAAGGAGTATTATAAATTACAATACAAATTACCAGGTAGCCTTTACAGAGAAAATGTTAAATCTTTATTGGCCTTTATTGGCCAATATAACAAAATACACATGTTGACAAATTTGAGTTAATGAAAAATTATTGTGATTTTCTTACTGGATATGATAAAACAATGGTACTATATACATTATTATAAAAATTCACATAACAACTTGTTTTATTTTGCATAATTTGCATTTTTGTAATTATCAGTTCATATGCTTCTTAAAGTTAAATTAATGCATCTGTAAATATACTTTCACATAAGAAATTAATTTAGCATATATTTATCTGCTTTAATCCTAAACAAAGTTATCTGTACTAGTATTTTATAATCTATTTATTTATTTCTCTTTATTTCTTTATTTTTGATCAATAAGTACAATCATGTAGGCATTACATTTAAGTATGTTTTATTCTGGAAAGACTGAAAACATTAAAAGTTCAGTTTCTGGGTCTGACACTTCTAGTGGTTTTTTTATCTCTGAGAAGTTATTGTTTCGATTTAGGATTAGTTTCTGCATTCATAGACTGAGGATAAGGACGCCTCTGCTCTGAAAACGTGCTTGGGATAGAGACAAAACACACCTACCGCTCAGCACCGCAACAAGTACGTAAAGGGTACTTACTACTAATGAATTTTGTCCTCATCAGTTTTGACACTCCGACCAATGGACACTGGCAACACACAACCCTAAGTGATGGCATCTCAAATTTAATATTATTTCCTGGGTTGTTTTATTTGGTGGTTGATAAGGGGCTATTAGTAATAACCAAAAACATACAATGAGGAATAAATATCCACATACTGATGCTAGTTTATACAACTTTGGGATCAAAATCACTAATCTTTGCTTTATTTCCCTAGTAAACAGACAGACAGGAAATGTTTACTACTTAATGATTCGAAGACTCTGTCATTCAAAGACTATGAGTAACAATTCAGTTGTTTATCAACAATGGTAAGTAAAGGCAAATACAATTCTTTCTACTAGCATCAGATTTCCCTCTAAGATCAGATGGCTGTTCAAGTAATGATTGGAGTAAATTTTAATATAAATTTGAAAATCACAGAAGATGTATAGAATTTCCTTAGTTAGAACTATGAGAATGGAATGGTACCCTTGGAGAATTCTAGTGTGTGATTTGATATTCTATGTAAGCATCCACTGAAAGACTGAAATACTTGGTAACCTGTTTCTCAGACTCAGCCAATACATCTTAGCAGGGATATGGATTTTAAATAAGAATAATAATTTTGAAAAGTATTTCAGCAGTTGCCTTAGAAACTTTTATGTCATGTGCCCTTCCTTTATAGGACTAATTTGTATATGCTGAAAATTTGAAGAAATATCTCTCTTTCCATGACACTTAATGAAACATATATAGATACATAGAAAAGAAACAGCTGAATTTGTTAGGCTGGAGCCGGGCTCTACAGACACTAGAACATACACTGT
Organism: Dinomys branickii; assembly: GCA_004027595.1. Lineage (NCBI taxonomy): Eukaryota > Metazoa > Chordata > Mammalia > Rodentia > Dinomyidae > Dinomys > Dinomys branickii. Next base: position 140,675 of record PVLD010002830.1, read on the forward strand.
CCATGGAGAACAAAGGGCTGCATGTGCGCAGTTCCGAGGCAGAGTGGTATACAAGTTAGTAGAAGAACGATTCTCCTTCCCCCAACAGCTGGTTCCTCCTCCTAAAACCTACTTTGCATCTCTACACTTAATATTTTAAAAATTGCCTATCTGTGGATTATTTCTTTGGGGAATAATGTTAATGTTTTACAAATATCTACATATTTTTATGACTGAGTTTCCCTTTTTCCACTAGAATATTTTTATATTTTTCATGGTAATGTTAAGTCTCTATCTGATAATTCCAATTGTATTTCTAGATCTGCTCCTATATAAAATTCTAAAGGAAACTCTCTTGATGCTGGGTCACATTTTTTTCTCATGTTTTCTATTGTATGCCAGAAAGTTTATAGGAGAGAACAGTAGAGAGTGACACAACAATAATTAACCCCCCAGGGGTACCTCAGTCCTGTTGGGCTACTACTGTGGGATCCTGCAGTGATCATATCCAGCTATACTGAGCCTACACTTTGTTGAGGCTTAGATGGATTTATTTCTCCAATGGTCTGATGTTGGATCTCAGAACTTTCCCAACACCAGGACTTGGGACTGAAGCACACAGAAACTCAGACTCTGTATTGTCATGAGTCCAGCCATCAACTTTCCAAATTAAAGTGTATTTCTGGCTGCGATACAGCTGAGCTGCCGGGATCTCTTTGCTCCTTATCCCCCATAGCTGCCTGTACTTCAGGGCGTCTTTTGCTGATCTCTTCCAAGGGCCAGTGCACAAAACAACCAATGAAGACCTCGAACACGGCACACGGCAGCTCAGTGCTCCCTCCCTTTCCTTCCTTCAGCAGGCCCGCACCCATCAACTAGAGAAGGCACTGCTTGCCTTCGGACGGTTCTTCCTCTGCTCAGTTGCTTTGGCTCCACATGTGGTGTTCAAATCAGTGGCTGACAACTCACAACATATAGCCAGTTGGCAAGTGCAGACACTGTCTGTACCTGGGCTGCTCAGGGTTCTCAGCGTTGCGTGGCCAGGAACACACACACGCAGAGGTCTGTAAAAGTGTGCGGGGCTCTTTTCTGGTAAGATTTTGTCTTATCATCATTCCTCCAGGAAACAAAATAGTGGTGAATGTCACTTCTTCTCGTCATTTTCTCAAATTTAGTTCACTTAATCTATTTACATCTCTGATTATAGATAGGTTTTATTTTTTAAACCCGACTTTGCAGTTTACCCAATTTGCTCTGGTTGTTGGCTTTCCACAGCCTAACTACAAGCAGCTCTGCTTAAATTTTCGGGTTCACAGCCCCACCAAGCTCTATCTGACCTAACAGTGTGCGTTTGCGCTAGGAAGACTTTACAAGCTTTTAAACAAGGGATTAGACAACAACTTTTTAGTCATAAAACTGCGGTTCAATAGAATGTATGAAAATATATGCAATATAAAGGGCCTAAAGTGTAATTATAGTCTGAGTAACAGTAACTATCATCATACGGTGTTATATATCATTTCTTGTGTTGATTTCTACAGTGTTTCAGGTACTTCATTTAACATTTTATTGTGCACACAGAGTTTTCAGCCTGCAATTGTATTCATTCCTATATTAAGACATCTCCCCCCCACCTTGTAACCCAAGAGCCATAACTAAATTTACAATTTAAACTAAATCAGTCACAAAACAGTCACAGATCATTTTAATATTGAGAGCTGTAAAGGACACATTATGAAAAAATTAAAATGCAAAAAGCAGCACAAAGTGAAATTAAATTATTTATTATGGAAAGATTAGTCAATCTAGTTGCTCCCCTAAATTTGCATGAATAAAATATTATGGAAAATTTCCTTTTGGGTGATCAGTATATAGATCAGAAACTCCCAAAAGAAGCTGTATTAATAAAGTTAACTCATTCCTTATTAATGCCCTAGGCATTTTAACAACATCCAAACTGAAGTATTACCTTAAGAATGACTTTCACGATAAATTATTTCTTTGCTTCATGTACACAATGGATAATTAGTTCAGGAAAAAAATTGCAAAGGGAGAAAACATAGCCAACTGTGAAATTCACAAATACTTTCTTGGATTGGGTACAAATGCTATTCAGTCCAACACCAAGGATAAATTCTTTCTATCCTATTTACAATCCTGTCTTGATTAGTTAAGAGCTCATTTTCCAGTTTGTGAATTATCTAGGTCTTTGATTCTTCTCTTCCCTCTGGCTGATTACCCTTCCCATTCCTCTGCTCATTAACACCTGAGCCAAAGGCGGAAAAAATACAGGTGAACAAAATGATCACACATGGACAATCTTATACAATGACACATGACTTTAAAAAATAACTTCCCGGTTGTGACTGGGAGTACCTGTACGCTTGTTTCTTTCAGTTTTAATTTTTTGAGGTATTACATCCTCTTAGCAGAAGAGGAAGGTTGTGCAGTCAGGTGTTCTGTTACCACTGTGGAGTTCTACCACCTATAGTTTAAGAAACAACTTCAGGAAATGACATTTTCATCTGTGTACTGGATTCCTATCAAGAAACGGAGATGATATTCATACCTTTGTATAAGGGAACTACAAGTTTCAATACTTTTCAGTGGTTCTATAAATCAGAAATGAGAAATTGGTATGTTTTTAATTTATAAAACCCCATTTGTCAATTCTTATTTCTTCCACTTTACTTAAGAATCAAAGTTTGCTCTGGGCAAAGTTTCATCCCAAAGTGAATCTGTTTTTAGTGTTGCTTTTTGCATTTTCTCTTCTTTTCTGTTCTTTCACTTTTTTTCTTTTTTAATCTTTTCATTTCAACATAGTTAAGGAAATGCACCTATGGTAAAAGTGTGGCTTTATATTTACTCGTGAATTTTATTGACTGATTCTGTCCTATTTGCTATTAAAATGAATAACCATCAGCTATGCCAATTAGTACATGCTCTTACCAAAACAGTCCTGATTCTAATGTGACATTTGGTTCTAAAAAAGAATACAGATCCCATAGAGTAAAATTTTAAGTAAGGTGAAAGTTCATTAAACACCTATTTAACTGTTCTAGCAAATAATTTCTCATTTGTGATATTTTAGGAATGCTTGGCCAGCCTGCTGATTAAACCAATAGTTTGATGTCTTCTTGTATCTTTTCTTATAATAGATGGCTCATTATTATTTGAATTATATTTGCAGATGTAGCCTTAAATTTAGATTAAACTGAATCAATTTCCTAGCCATAAGTAATGGTTCAAAATGGAATAGTTATTAGAATATAGCATTCAAACCTTTAAAACAGTGATGTGTTAAAAATTTACTTTTTGTAAACTGTCTTAGAGAATACAGAGAGTGCTTTCAAGTAAATGTCTTAGAAGACCTAAGGGGAGAATCTGAAATTAGTTCTTTGTGAAAAATAAATTTCTGAAGAGTATTCCCTGCAGATACAATGTAAAAGACTAAAAATATCCACTGGCCATAAAGAAAGCTGAGGGGGCAGAGATCGTTGTTAAGAACACAAAATATAAAAATAACAAGTTGAACGGCACAGCGAGTGCGAGGAGCTAATGCCGTGCGCTTCACCGCAGCCTTACGTCAAGTGATACCTTTAGTCTGCCTCCTGCATCTCCCCCTCTCACAAAACAAATAGCCGCTTTAGAAGATTATTTTAAAAATTAAAGATCAAGTGGGCCCTTTGAAATTAAAAAAAGAGGAACATTTTAGGGACTTTTAGGGAAAAGCAGGAGAGAGGAAACTATTGGAGGTTATCTGTTTTCCTTTCACTGTCCAGATGTACCCATTCTTTCAGAAGAACACATTAGAGTTGAGTTCTCTATAAAGATCCAGCACCGGCTTATAAAATAAGCTGGTACTGAGGGAGTAAGGCCACTGCACACACCTCTCAGCTTTGTGAGCAGGGACTTTATCTTTGTTTTTGTCTTCATGCGCTTATCCAGTTTGTAAATTGTTTCCATTGCCCTTCTCACAAACTAGAACTTTCTCTACCACGGACGAGTTTCAAGTCAGTGCTTCTGCACCATGCACAAGGTCTTCCCATGGCTCACCAGGCTCGATGCTGGGCTTTCCCACCAGAGAGGCGCTATGCTCACCCAGAAGGCAGCTTGGCAAGTTACAAAACGAAGAGGAGTTTGAGAAAGAGTATACTGCGTCCAGCTATCTTAAGATTTAAGATAATCTTAATGCTGGTATTTTAAGATTCTGCTTTTGCTGAACGACAAGAATCACCGGTATTTCAACCTCTGGCAAACCCAAAGCTTAAAAATTCAACCACAATTGCTTTATTTCCTAATATTGCTTAGGGTCATTTTTAACTTCATAGTAATTCTTGTGACTCAGTATCAAAGTGCTAGTCTGAGGAACTGGGCCAGGCTGTCTATCTGTCTGAGTTCATTTCCAGGCCACATTTTATGAAAAATGCTATTGTAGATTAAAATTGAAACTCATGTGTGTATGTGTGTGTGTGTGTGTGTGTGTGTGTGTGTGTGTGTGTGTTACTATAGACAGAACCCAGGGCCTTTGTACAAAACTACATCCCTATCCTTCTTTTTTATTTTTATTTTGAGACAGCATCTTGCTAAACTGGAAAATTTCCCAAGTTAACCTCAAACTTGCGACCCTTCCTTCTAGCCTCAGCCTCCCAGAGTACGGGGATAGCAGGGATGGATGTACTACGATGCCTGGCTGATGTAGTTTTTAACAGATATATAAATGTAATTTTATGCATATATATGCTGAACAGCACAGGATAAACTTTTATATAAAATATAAATCAATTGCACCTTTAACATGTATAACTTCCATGTTCCAACATACGCATGTACTTTGGGGTCACCATTACAATTAAGATAATGAACTGTCACGTGTGCTGGCTTTTATTATGACCTGTGCCCTGTCTGCCCATAAAGCATCCATCAATACACTTTGTCACTACAGATTAAATCACACTTTCTAGAAATGTACAATGGTATCATAAAATGTCTACTTCTTGGGGAGGTGTGTTAGCATTTCTTTCACTCAGCATAATTATTTTGAGGTTAATCAGTTTATTGTGTGTAAATTAGCATTTTATTGTAGGTATACAGCATGGTTTATCCAGTCAGGTGCTGACAGAAATGTGGGTTAGTTTCAGGGTTTGTCTTCCCCTTTTTCTCTGTCTTCTTCTTTCTTTCTGTCTCTCTGTCCATTTCTGTCTCTCTCTCTCTCTCTCTAGCTCGCTCTTGCTCTCTTTCTTTTCTTGTTACTACAAAGAAACTTCTATGAACATTCTCATACACGTTTTTCTTTCTCTCAGGTAAGTACCTAAAAGTGAGATATCTTGGTAATTGAATGCTTAACTTTAAAAAGAAAAAATTTCAAGAGTAGCTTAAGACCAGTAGCAGTGCGTAACCCCTGTAGTTCCATATCTTTGTCTATATTTGGTATGATCAATCTTTTAGAAGTCTGCAGACTTTGTAATAGCTACATAGTGGTATTTCATTGTAGTTTTAATTTGGATTTCTCTAGTGACTAACAATGTTGGGCACATTTTCATCTGCATCTATAATATCTGGGGGAAGAATCTAAATTTCTGCTCACAGTAGGGAGGAATGTTCTTATTACTGGGTTTTGATAATTCTTTAAATTTTCTGGATACAAGCATTTTATCAGAAACATTATTTGGAAATATTTTCTCTCAGTCTATGGTGGTGTCTCAATTTTTCTTACTGATGGGTTTTGAAGAGCACATGTTTTTAAATCAGTTGACATCAAATTTATCATTGTCCTTTTAAGGATGACAATTTTGATAATTATTTAAGAAAGTTACCTAAATGCACAAGGATTTTGTACTCACATATTTTCTTACAGAAGTTTTCCTCTTTTATTCTGAGTTAGTAGAGATTTTTTGTTTCATACAAATATCTAATTTTTCCAGCATCATTTGTTAAAAACACTGTGTTTTTTTTCTGTGTGGAATTGCCTTTCTATACCTTTGTAAAAATTGATTGCTTATACAACTAACTTATGGATTGTCTGCAGTGCTGTCCATTGGTCTGCTTTCCTATCTGTATGTCAATAGAGATGACTCCAATTACTCTACTAATGAACTAACTCTTGAATAATTAAAATAACTATTGAAATAAGAACATTTTAGACATTTTCCTTATTTTGCTGCACTTGGGAGGAGAATATTGTGTTTCACTATTAAGTGTTATAGATATATTTTGTTTGTTTTGAAGATAGCCTTCATGAGACTGAGGACTTTCTCTTCAAATGTTATACTGCTGTGACTTTTCATCTTTAACTAGAAATAAATTTTGGTGTTCTTCAAATGTTTTTCTTTCCTGGTGGCTTTACTGATATTATTATATAGTTTATGACTATTATTATTACCACTTTTTAATATATAAATTACATTTTTAATTGTAGGACATATGTAGAAATTCTAAGATGAAACTCAATCATGCTGTATTATTTTTATATATTATTAGAATAGACTTTTTAAAATTTGCTTAAATTTTTTGAGGCTATTTTGATGGGGAATATTGTCTGTTGTTTTCTTTTCTCCTTCTATAGCTGTCTGGTTGTGGTACAGGGATGATCACCCCATGGCCAGGCAGTTCTCCCTCTGTTTTTGTTTTCTGGAAGAGAAAACACACAGAACCAGCATCACTCTTTCTGAAACAGTTGGTGAAATCCGCTTATGAAGCCAGCTGGCCCTGAAGGTTCCTTCTCAGAATTAATTTGAAGTAGGAAATTAATTTCTTTAATGTTATCAAGCTTCTTGAGGAAGTTTTGATGATTTGTGTCCTTAAGTAAATCTGTTCATTTCACCAAAGTTGATGAGTTAATTTACATCAAGTTCTTCATAATATTTTGTTACTTTCATTTTAATATCTATAGAATTGGCAGTGTTATTTTTTCCTACTCTATACTGGTAACTCATGTCTCTTTGATTATTCTTACTGAGGAGTCTGACTGTTGTTTTTGTCCATTCTGAGCTTCACAGTGAACCAGTTTGACTTCATTAATTTTCTCTATTATTATTATCATTTTTATTTCACTGATTTTTTCCCACTGATCCATACTATGTCATTATTTTATTTACTTTAGTTTTAATTTTTCTTTTGTTTTTCTAGCTTTTTAAGGTAGAAGCTGAAGTCATTAATCTGGGTTTTTTTTTTTTTTTTTGGTGGTACCAGGGATTGAACTCAGGACCTTGTGCTTGCCAGGCAGGTGCTTATTCCACTGAGCTATATCCCCAGCCCTTGAAGTCATTAATCTGAGACCTTCCTTCATTTCTGCATATGCTGTCATTTTTCCCATGAATGCTTTTATAGCATATCACAAATTTTGACATGTCATACATCAATTTTCTTGTAGTTCAAAACACTTTCTAATTTTTTGCATGATTCCTTTTTTGATAAAAGGTCATTAAGCAGTATATTACTTATTTTTAAAATATGTGAGTATTTACCAGCTATATTCCTGTTGCTGATTACTAACTTTATTCTGTTTTGGTAAGAATATGTATTTTGTATGATTTGAATTGTTTTAAAATTATTGAGACTTGGAGTGAGTGGGCCATCTCTGTGGAACTCTCTGATGGCTGGCCAGGCCTGCAATGCAGAAGAAGCTGAGTTCTCTGTGGAACTCGCCCCCGGTGGGTGAGGCCTGCCTGTGCACTCCGCCCTGCTCCTTTGGGACAGAGAAGGAGCTCAGCCCAGAGAACCAACGCCTGAGGGGTCCTTCTCTGTGGAACTCTCCATTGGCAGGTGATGCCTGCTACACAGGAGCATCCCTGGCTCTGTGGTGCTCTAGGTTTTGAGGTGAGGCCTGCTGTCCCCTGACCGACCAGCTACCTCAGGATCCCTGAGCAGCGGCCCCTGCCTGGCCTCCATTGGATCCATGGCTGAGGCCCACAGGCTTTCCACCCATGGCCTGGAAACCCTGGTACCAAAGGCCAGCATTTCACCACCACCACATTTGTGGGCTAAGCCATCTATCCCAGCAATTTCTTGGGGATCCTGGGCCCAGTGGTCCATGGCCTACTACCATCTTGGGATAAGTTTGATATCCCGGTAAACTAGGGTCCTTGAGTCCTTTGATGAGCTGTCTCAGTAGCTTGTACCTCAGCACTTTTCATCTGACATCCAAAATGACAAAACGTAGGAGTAAAATGCAGTCTCCAAACTTAACTCCAACCAGAACAAGTTCAGGAGACATTGATGTAGGAGAACTTGGAAGCAACACATCTGAAATCTCTGAAATGATCACATCTGAAGTAAGGAAACAACTCCAGCAGGACATAGAAGAGATCAGATCAGAAATAATCTCCCAGGAAAAAAAAAACTGAAATGACAGTAATACTGAAAGAAATGCTCTGCACATCTAGAGAAGAAACACATGAAAAAATAGATGACCATAGGAAACAGATGGAAACGTTACATGAGCAATTTAGGAATGAATTAGAATGCATGAAACACACTCGAAGAGATTTCCAGGAAATCAACACTTCCATTGAAAGCCTCCAAAACCACTTCAATGAAGCCAAAGCTAGAATTTCAAATCTTGAAGACTGCATTGCAGCTTGTGATCTTGAAAGAAAGGATATTTTAAAATCAACAAGGATCCAGGTAAAATCAATTCAACAGCTGCAAGACGAGGCAAAGAGAAATAATGTCCAAGTAATAGGAGTCAGTGAAACAGCAGGAGGAAAACAAATGACATAAAAAGAATATTTGCAGGAATAATGGTAGAAAATTTCCCAAGCATGGAAAAGATTCTGATGTGCAGTTAATGAGACTTATAGAACTCCAACTAGCCATAAACAAAATAAAATCAAACCCAGACATATAATAATCAAGATCTCAGATATCCAGCAAAAGAACAGAATATTAAAAGCTTCTAGAGAAAAGAAACAGATCACCTATAAAGAACAGCCCATCAGAATCACACCAGGCTTCTCAACACAAACCATGCAATTGAGAAGAGCTTGGAACAAGGTATTACAGGTTCTGAGACAAAAGTTTCCAACCCACACTGATGTACCCTGGAAAACTATCCTTCAAATTCATTGGAGAAATAAAATATTTCCATGACAAAACAACTGAAGAACATCATGAGTGCCAAACCAACCTTACAAAAAGTACAAAAAGATATTCTAGACAGACAAAAAAGAGACCACCATCTCAAGAACAACAATACAAAGGAACCCTCAAGCAAAGCAAGCAATTAAACAGATGGCAAAAATAGGAAACCAATAGCAAGTAAATAACATGACAAGGATAAGCCAACATTTATCAGTTATACCCATTAATGTAAATGGCCTCAATTCACCAGTGAAAAGAAACAGACTAGCAGAGTGGATTAAGAAACAAAATCCAGGGGCTGGGGATATAGCTCAGTGGAATAAGCGCCTGCCTAGCAAGTGCAGGGTCCTGAGTTCGATCCCCAATACCGCAAGAAAAAAAAAAAAAAGAAAGAAACAAAATCCTACAATATGCTGTATACAGGAAACACACTTTACTCAAAAGGAAATCCATAGATTAAAGGTCAAAGGATGGAAAACAGGAAACACACTTTACTCAAAAGGAAATCCATAGATTAAAGGTCAAAGGATGGAAAACAATTCTCCATGCAACAGATACCCAGAAAAAAACAAGAACATTTGAAGACAATATAATCTTCAAACTGAAAACAATCAAAGAGATAAAGAGGGTCACTATATACCAGTTAGGGGAAAAGTGCACAAGGAAGAGATGACAATCCTAAACATGTATGCAACAAATATTGGAGCACCAAACTATAAAAGTCAAATCTTAAAAGACAGGAAAAAGCAAATAATCAATAACACTATTGTAATAGGGGACCTAAACACACCTTTGACATGGAGAGATACGTAAACTAGACAAAAAATCAGTAAAGAAATAACAGACCTAAACCAAATCTGCAAACAAATGGACTTAGTAGATGTACACAGAGTGCTCCAACCCACAACATCAGAATACACATTTTTCTCAGCTGCACATAGGACTTTCTCTAAAATAGACCACATTCTAGCCCATAGAGCATACTTACCATCTGACAACACTGCAATGAAATTGGAAATTAATGACAAAAGGAACTCCAAAAACTCCATAAACACTTGGAAATCAGACAACAACCTCCTGAACAACCAACGGGTCACAGAAGAAATTGAAGAAGATATTAAAAAATACCTACAAACAAACGAAAATGCAAATATAACCTACCAGAAACTGTGGGATGCAACGAAAGCAGTTCTCATAAGGAAATTTATAGCAGTGAACTCATATATAAGGAAAACAGAAGGAGAACTAATAAATAGCGAAATGCTGCACCTCAAACTTTTAGAAAAAGAACATTTCAAGCCCAAAACCCAAAGAAGGGAGGAGATTATAAAAGTCCGGGCAGAAATTAATGCTATTGAGATGAAGACAACACTACAAAAAATAAATGAATCAAAAAGTTGGTTCTTTGAAAAATAAATAAAATTCATAAAACCTTAGCCAACCTTATCAAAAAAAGGAAAGAACTCAAATTCGTGCAATAAGGAATGAAGAGGATGAAATCACTACAGACCCTACAGAAATGCAAAAGATCATCAATATCTACTTTGAAAATCTTTACTTCCATAGAGGAGAAGCCTCAGAAGAAATGGACAGATTCCTAGATATGTGTGAATTACCAAAGTTGAATCAGGAAGATATAAAAATCCTGAATAACCCAATATCAATTAATGAGATTGAAAATGTAATTAAAACTTAGCAACAAAGAAAATCAAGGCCCTGATGGGTTCATAGTAGAATTCTATAAAATAATCAGAGAAGATTTAATGCCAACACTCCTCAACCTCTTCAGTGAAATTCAAAAGGAAGCAATTCTCCTTAACCTCATTTCTGGAGGCAAGTATAATACTGACACCAAAAGCTGAGAAAGACCCAACAGAGAGAGAGAACTGCAGACCAATCTCCCTACTGAACATAGATGCAAAGATACTCAAAAAAATACTAGCAAATAGAATGCAGTGAATCATAAGGAAAATTATACACCATGATCAGGTGGGATTCATTCCAGGAATGTAGGCATGATTCAATATATTCATATCAATTAATGTAATACACTATATCAATAGAGCCAAAGACAAAAACCACATGATCATCTCAATAGATGTGGAAAAAGCTTTTCACAAAGTCCAACATGCATTCATGATAAAAACCCTAGAGAGAATAGGAATAGATGACCTGTACTTCAATCTGATCAAAGCCATCTATGACAAACCAATAGCTAACATCATACTAGTTGGAGAAGAACTAAAAGCTTTCACTTTAAAGTCAGGAAGAAGACAAGGATAACCACTGTCACTACTCTTACTCAATATAATACTGGAAACATTAGCCAGAGCAATTAGACAAGAGAGAGAAATAAAAGGAGTAAGGATAGAAAAGGAAGAAGTGAAATTATCACTATTTTCAGATGACATAATCTTTACATGGAAGACCCCAAAAACTCCACTAGAAGACTCCTTGAATTGATCTACAAATTCAGTAGTGTAGCTGGATACAAAGTCAATACCCCAAAATCAATAGCATTCCTCTACACAAACAACAAATAGATAGAGAGAAATTAAGGAAAGCATACCTTTCACAATAGCATCCAAAAAATTGAAATATTTAGGAATTAATCTAACAAAAGAAGTAAAATATCTATTCATTTAAAAATACAGTACTCTGAAAAAGAGATTGAAGAGGACTTCAGTAAATGGGAAAATATTCCTTGCTCATGGATATGAAGAACCAACATTAAGAAAATGGCCATACTACTAAATTATTGTACAGATTCAATGCAATTCCCATCAAAATACCATTAGTATATCTTGCAGATCTAGAGAAAATATTCCTTAAGCTCATCTGGAACCAGAAGAGGCCCGGAGTAGCAAAAGCAATCCTGGGCAACAAAGATAAGTCAGCTGGAATCATAATTCCTGACCTGAAATCATACTATAAAGCTACTATAATAAAATCAATCTGGTACTGGCTCAAAAGCAGACCTGAGGATCAATGGAACAGACTGAAAGATGCAGCCACAACCACAAACACACTCAGCCACCTAATCTTTGACAAACGGGCCAACAAGCTCACTGGAAGAAAGATAGCCTCTTTAATAAATAGTGCTGCAAAAATTGGCTTGCCACTTGCCAAAGACTGAAAATAGACCCAAGTCTATCACCATGCCCCAAACTCAAGTGAAAATGCATTACAGATCTCAATATTAAAGCAGAAACAATAAATCTATTGGAAGAGAAAGTAGGTAAAAATCTTGAAGATAGGCAGAGATAGGCAGAAAGTTCATGAACAAAAACCAAACTGCAAAGGAAATACTTCAAAGAATCAACAAGTGGGACCTCATCTTACTGAAAAGTTTTTGGATGTCTAAAGAAATCACCAGCAGAGTAAAATGAAAACTCAAAAATTGGGAAACAGTCTGAGCTGGATGTCCCTTGGACAAACGTCTTCTATCTAGAACCTATAAAGAATTAAAAAACATGAATATCCCCAAATTCAAACACCCAATCCTAAAATGGGCATCTCAAATGAATACACACTTCTCAGATACAGGCATACAAACAGCAAATAAATACATGAGGAAATGTTCAACATCATTAGTCATTCGAGAAATGAAAATTCAAACAACATTGAAATTTCATCTCAGCCCAGTAAGAATGGCTGGCATTAAGAAATCAACCAATAAGAAATGCTAGTGAGGCTGTGGAGAAATAGGAACAATTCTCCACTGCTGGTGGAATGCAGACTGGTGAAACCACTGTGGAAATCAGTTAGGAGATTTGTTAGCAAACCAGGTCTAGAGGTCCCATTCAACCCAGCTATTCCCCTTCTGGGTATTTTCCCAGAAGATCTGAAAACATCCTATCACAGTGATATATGTGTACTCATGTTTATAGCAGTGCAATTTGTAACAGCTAAATTGTGGAAGCAACCCAAATATCCATCCACCGAGGATTGGATGAAAAAATTGTGGCATTTTTATACAATAGAATATTTCTCAGCTATTAAGAAGGACAAACTTGAGGCTTTTATTGGTAAATGGTCACAACTAGAGACCAAGCTCATAAGTCAAATAAAGCAGATGTGCATGTGTGAGCAACATATTATATCACTAGTGTAAGAACCTGAAAGTGTGAATATAAATTAGGAGGTATGATAAACGTTGTGGAATGAAAGGAAACTGCTCAAAAGTAAAGAGCAACTGGGATGAAGGGAAAGAGAAAAGGAAGAAGAGGATAATTATGTATGCATGTATGTATATGCAGAATATATAACATAGTTGTACTACTGACTTCTGTCTATTTTAAGGATCAGTTAATGCTTAGCTGTTAGATCAATCTTTCATGTCCATATTTGATTTTGTGAGTACACACTTTGAAGTTATTGATATCTAATACAACAACCACTATTAATTCTGTCACCTTGTCTCTAATTCAGTTTTGATTGTACTATTCTTGTGCTATGCTGTAAGGCTCTCTGTTAATAAGTTTTCATTTTTGTACTTTTGAAATAAAAAATAAAATTATTGAGACTTCTTTTATGGGCCAAAATATGGCTTATTTAGCTAAATATGCTAAAGGTGTTTGAGAATACTGTGTATTCTATGGTCACTGAATGACATACTGTAGAAGGATAAATTAGCTTAACTGGTTGATAATGATTTTCAAATCTCTGAAAATTCACCCTGTCCTTTCATTAATTACTAGCAGGAATGTGAAAATAAATCCAACTCTAAGTGTAAGCTTTTTCACTGCTCCCTCTGTAAAGTTTTTCTTCATGCATCTTGAAGTGCTGCTATTAAGTGCATAAAATGTAAGGTTATCATCTGTGAATGAACTGATTACTTCATCATCAGATAATGATCTTTTTAATTTTCATTCCTTGGTAATATTCTTGCCTTGATATCTATTTTGTCTGCTGTCATATAATGAAATACTGTTTTTTTAGATTTAGCATTAAATATAATTTTCAATTTCTTCAACTTTGTTTTACTTTAATCTTTATACCTAAAGTTTTATCTTGTAGACAGCAACTGAAACCTGCTTTTTTCAAAAGCTCAATCTGAAAATATTTGTCCTTTAATCAAGGTGTTTGAATCATTTATATTTTTAATGATAGCATTGAATGTTTAAGTTTAACTTTATCTCCTCACTATGAACTTTGTTTCATTTCTGTTTCACTGCCTTTTCCTTGTTTGTGCTTTCTTATGGATTGAGTGTTATTTTATGATCTCATTTCATAGCTATTTTTGATTTTTAGCATTATTGGGTTGCATTACTTTGTACCTGTTTTAGAGTTTATTGTCTCTTTAAGGTACTCTGTAAAATATTCTTATCATAACACTAAGTTATTACAGCCTACCTCCTAAGTAACATAAAACTTTGCATATGGTGCTAGAAGTTTGGAGATGTTAAGATATTTCCATCCTTTCCCTCATAACTTTTGTAATCTTCTCTCATATATTACCTTTATGCATTTTATAACCCCAATACTATAACCATAATGTTTTTGTTTAAATAACAAAATTTCTTCTAAAATGACTTAGACAATAAGAAAATAATCATATAGTTTTATTATTATTATTACAAAATCTGATTTCTTTTTGTAGGTCCATATTTTGACTTAGCATCATTTTTTTCCTGCCTAAACATTCTCTTTTAATATTTTCTATATAGTAGTATAGGTTTCCTATTATTGTCCTTGAGAAATTATTTATGTCATCTACATTTTGGAAAGTTGTATTTGGAATTTTGCAATCTAGATCTTTGTATTGTTGGGTTTCTTTTTCTTATCATTTTAAAGATCCTGTTCCATTATCTTCCAGCTCGCTTTGATTTTTTGTAATAAATCACAGCAGTAAACTTTATGTCTATTCCTTTGTACAGAACATGTCTCCTTACCGCCCATCGGCTACTTTAATATTTTTTTCATTGTATTTGGTCTGATTAATGTGATTTTGCTCTATTAGCTTGCTGTGGTTTCTTTTTAATTTTTTTCAGGGTAGGAGTTAAGGTTTCTTGTCTTAGAGTTTTGTTTTTCCTTAAGAAGAGAGTAAGAAACAGTTATATTTTTAAGCAAAACTGGGAAATTTCAGCCATTGCTTCTTCAAATATTTTTCTTGTTCTTCATCTTTTTTTTTTTTATTTTAGAAACATAAAAGTACAAAAACTTATTGACAAACAGACACCCATTATCATAGAAAATATTACAATCACAACTAATCTATAGACAAGGTGATATGGTCTCAACAGTTGTTGTTGCTTTATCCATTGATATCTTCGAATTGTAGATGTAAG